>JACCPG010007134.1:0-74217 GCA_016069955.1 Drepana arcuata
ATCAATGTAATGCGAAATGATAACAAGAGATTTAATAATATAGTAACTATAGGTTTGTTTGGTCTACTTTGTTTACTGTGTGTGTGTGTGTGTGTGTGTGTGTGTGCGTCTGTGTGTATGCGTGTGTGATATTGTACCTATTTATATGTAGAAAGAGCACTTATTCTGTACAATTCCTGATTATTTAAAATAAAATTGGTAAAAAACTTGTTGAGTGTATTCATGACATACAATTTTACTGTCTTAGAAATATTAAAAAGTTTCCTCTTTATATTAACAGTACGTAATTAAATGACAATAACGAAATATGAACAACGTAGAGTCTTTAACGGGAAGGTAGAGCGCCAATTCTTTCTAGACTTACAGATTCTCTCTCTCATCAGTCTTCATACAACCTTGGGTTCCCTAAACGCTAATAATATTTGTAAAATCAAAAAATAAAAAAATTAACTATAAGAGTCGTGGAATCAACTCATAAGTGGCGTCAGGGTCGCGCAAGCTGAAATTACTCGGCTCAAATTTCTCGGGCTTGTAATTTTGCTCGCCTAGCGTGAACTTCCTTAGTAGCCAGGCAAGACCTGCCTTCATCTGAAGCCGCGCCAGTCTGGCCCCTGAAACAAAGAAAGCCTTAAAATATTGATGATGAAAAAAGACGGAATCCTATTAATATTATAAATGTAAAAGTTTGGGAGAATGTTTGTAAAAACAATCACGCCAGAACGGAATTGGAGGATTAACACAGCGTAGGTATGTATTCCAGTAAATAAATCTACAAACGAAATCAAATTTAAGGCAGGTGAAACCGCGGCTACTAGCTAGTCATTGTATAATAACACTGACGACCAGAGTTAAAAACAAAATCGCACTTACGCTAGTTGGCTGCGATTGAAGTCCGAGGACATATCTATTATATTTACCAGTTTGACATTGGCAAGTCTAATTGTCGGTCGCTTCTTTTTGCAATGTCATGTCATATTCGTCACCTAAATTGTTATTCAACAACTTCTTTTTATTTGTATTATCTAGCATCACAGCATAATTTATTGTCTTTTATACTCATTGAGTGAGATTTCTCCAGTTAAATTATTTTTTAATTAATAGCCGTTCATTGATATTAGTGTGAGATTTCTCCAGTTAAATTATTTTTAAAAGCCGTGGTGGTCGAGTGGTTCGGTTCGAGCACCACGGCCTGCCTTTGTCTGCACGGTTGCCTGCGACACAAAGATCGCAAGTTCGAATCCCGAATGTACCAATGAGTTTTTCTGAACTTATGTACAGTGATTAGTCACACCACGAGCTTTAAGGTAAAGGAAAACATCGACAGGAAAACTCCAAACGTCTGAGAAAAAATTCAAAGGTAAATGTATCGTCGTGCTTGAGTAACGGCGATGGACTCACCATCTGTCACGTTGGCACCTAATATACCTCTGGCGGAAAGTGGGTGTGTGGGTATTACCTATGCACTATACAACCCTTCGGGAACCCTTGTGGGAAGGCGTGAGGAAATAAATATTTTTTATATAAATGTAATGTCTAGATCAGAAATTTTATAAGCATCCGTGTTGCGTATGCGTTTCTAGATCTACGATTTACATGATATCAACAGTTTGTGACCTTAGTTTATCGCAAAATGACTGACACGAGTTACATTTAAGAAATTCATCAATAAAGATTACTGAAATACTGGAATATTCCAAATGCTCTCAAGAAATCTCAGCAGACGGATTCTGTAAATAGGAGATATATATATATATATATATATATCCTCACGCCTTCCCACAAGGGTCCGAAGGGGTAGGCAGAGGTGTATAGGTAAAACCCACACACCCACTTTCCGCCAGAGGTATATTTGGTGCCAACGTGACAGATGGCGAGTCCATCGCCGTTACTCAAGCACGACTATACATACGCCTTTGAATTTATTCTCAGACGTATGCAGGTTTCCTCTCGATGTTTTCCTTCACCGTAAAGCTCGTGGTGAGACTAATCACTGTACTTAAGTTCAGAAAAACTCATTAGTACAGTCGGGATTCGAGCTTGCGACCTTTGCGTCGCAGGCAACTGCCCGAACCACTCGGCCACCACGGCTCTAATCTCTAAAATAGGAGATAATGTTATAATACGGCTTACGCATATTGTGTTGCACACTGCAATTCCCTATTCTACAACTATTTTGACCTCACTGAATTGGATATCAAAAGATATTAAAATCGCGACTATTGGGAACAAGATCAGAACTAGGCAAAAACTATGCTTACCAATACATATACGATTGCCTTCACCAAACCCCATGAAACTGAACTTCGGTATTTTCGATACGTTATTGTGTGAAAATCTCTCCGGATCGAATAAATCTGGATTAGGATAATATTTTTCATCCCTGTGGACAGCAAATGTCGGTACTATTACTAAAGTATCTTTCTCTATTTTGGCTCCTCCAGGCAGGGTGGTGTCTCTGGTACATTTCCTTTGCAATGACCCTATAGTAGGGTATTTTCTCATTGCTTCATTTACAACCATATCCAGATATTGTAAGTTTTCAACGTCAGTGTATGTTAATTCGTCTTTGCCGTCAAGTACTTTGTCAATTTCCTCGTGAACTTTTGCCAAGATCTTCTGATTGCTTGCCAGTTCCAATAAAGTGAAATGCATTGTATTAGCTGAGGTATCGGCACCTGCTATGAAGAAGAAAAACGCTTGCGCTGCTATAACTTCATCCGTGGGCTCTAATTCATATCCTGTTGTGACATCTTTCAAAACTCCTTGCTTTTGCAGGGTTAAACACAGATCTATAAAGTCATTCCTCGTTTCGCTATCATGTCGACGATGATTCAGGACGTTTTTTACGAAGCCAAGAAAGAATTTTTCGTGTTCGCCAAAGATACTGATATTTAACCACTGAAATAAGTCGGGAACCGTACTAGATAAAAAGAAAGATAAATTTATTTTAAACGATGGATTTAGAATATTCCTAGCCATTTCCAAAAACGGAGAATTCATGGTATTCCCTGAACCGATATCAATTCCAAACACCGATGCGCCAATTGAAGCAGTCGTGTATGTGTATAATGTTTTGAATGGTTTTTCTGTCACATGTTTGTTATCTTCCACAAACCTAGCAAAATCTCTAGCACATTGATCAAAGATGCAGAATAAATTTTTCAGTCTCGAGCTCGTAAACGTCGGCGAAAGTTTTGACCTCATAAGCTTCCAGCGATTAAAATTGTCCATAAACAAAACACTATCAGCCAATACATCATTATTGTTTAGTATAATGCCTCTAGAATTGAAACTTTGGAAGTCACTAGCAAGTATCGCTTGTATGTCTTCCAAGTTCTTTACAATCAGAGTAGGCGTGCGTCCTAAGTAGGCACCTACGTAACTTTCATTTGGATGATCGTCGTAAATTTGTTTATATACTTCTGCTAGGGATTGCTTGCCGAACAGGAATTTCCAAAGAGTTCCATTAACATATTTAATATTTCTCTTCTGCCAGTAATTGCCATTCTTGTACACTGATACTAATTTTAGCACTACACACAAGATTACCAGCGCGTAGAATAACATTATATCAAAGTAAAACGTTCAATGCAGGTGAGATCACACAGTGCACTGAGATATATATGATGGCGACCGCACACAAAAACGCTTTATCATAATAAGGGGTCGTAACCTGAATGATTAGTATGTTTATTTAAGATATGTACAAATTTACCAAAGTCATTGTTTACATCATTAGGCATTAAGTATTTAAAAATATTGTTTATAATGCTTAATAAGGGGTCGTAACCTGAATGATTAGTATGTTTATTTAAGATATGTACAAATTTACCAAAGTCATTGTTTACATCATTAGGCATTAAGTATTTAAAAATATTGTTTATAATGCTTTTGATTTAAGATATTCTAGGCGTTTGTTTATTGCGTTTATTGCTCGCGCGCAGGACTTGCACTAGGGGTGGGAGCCGCGTCCATCCCACACACCTGTTTGCAGAATAGCGTAGCTCGGAACTATGCCGCGAAACACTTTTAATAAGTAGGTGGCTAATTCCTTCTCTTCTTATTTCGAGTGCAAAATATCCTACCATAAATACCTACTTAAATAACTCTAAAACTATACTTTAAGTAATTTTCTTTCCCTAAACGGGTTCCTGTCACTCAGAGTTAGTTTGGCTTCAGTCCAAGAGCGAACTTTTGCATAATCTTTTTCCAAGTTTAAGCAACGGAAGGGCGATTAAGCTGCAAATTTTAGTCCAATTTATTTCGATATTCCACAAGACATTTTCGTACATTTAACTTTGGATTTTCACATTTGGTGTCAATGCTGATCACGAGGCAAATATGTAGACGAGTCGCCCGCAATACAAAGATTGCAAGTTCCTGACTGAATCCTGACTGTACTACTGAGATCAGAACAAAAGTCAGTGTTTAGTCACACCACGAGCTTTACGGTGAAGGAAAACATCGAGAGAACCTTGAAAGAAGAAATTTACAGGCATATGTATAGTCGTGCTAGAGAAATGGCGATGTACTCGCGTTATTCATTTATGTATCTCCGATAAAAAGGTTTTATTCCGTATTCCGGACATACGGACTATCCGCCATACGCCATCTATGTCAAAACATTGGTTTTTATAATACTAGTTTGTATATGGTCGTTGCAATGTCGTTATGAATCATATTCTTCTTGGAGTTCTTCAAAAAGTGTGTGAAAAGATTCCTGCAGGGCTGCCAACCCGCTAACCTGGTGCTGCAAGCGCCTATAAGCGGCGGTAACCGCTTGCCAACAAGCAGGTCGAGTACTTGGCACCTTATTGGTATAAAGAGATATTTTACTCACTCTGAGAAATTTATGAAATCATGTTTGATGTAGAAACTCGCGTATGTATAGTGCTTGAGTTACGGCGATGAACTCGCCATCTGTCACGTTGGCACCTAATATACCTCTGGCGGAAAGTGGGTGTGTGGGTGTTACCTATACACCTCGACCTACCCCTTCGGGGACCCTTGTGGGAAGGCGTGAGGATATATTAAATTATTATTAATATATGTTTGATGTACAGCGACAGACTGAACAGTGAACGAGTGTACAGTAAAAGAGCAAAAGAGCGGCTTGGTCCATTCGGCAATATCTCATATTAAATTGATTACAACATCTATAAATGAAAGCTAGAGATACCATATCTTTGTACCCTTAGGGCAAATCATGGAGAACGTGAACCGTAACCGGCTCTAACAATATTGGACCGTTTCAATACAATAAAAACTGCGTTAGCAAGTCGCCTCAAGCTTCGAGTGCTCTCCGACTGCTAGCAATATCGGTTTTTCGCTTAAGTGGCGATAGCGTGAGATGAACAATTATTACACTATAAGACGGTCGAAGCAACAATCGCTTAAGGAGTATTTTTTTCTCAATTGTATTACTTGTTGTACTGATTAAAGTCCCCGCGATGGATACGGGTAATTTCGGAACGTTTTTCACTTCCATTTATGAAATTGTACTTATCCTTCCTTAAAACTTGGTACCGTAAATATTAGTCGAGATCGGAGCAGGACACGCGATGCCTGCAATTTGATAGTAAACCGGCCCCTATTCGGTCTATCTATATCTCAGAATAATAACTAAGTCAAATTGAGCTATAAAAAACAAAGGTGCTATGTACGTAAAACCCTATTGTAAAACAATTATCGATCACAAATATTTTTAGTTCGATATAATGCCACACACTACGCAAAAATTACATATTGCACAATAGATAAATTGTATAGCCAACCCGGGTACAACCCTGTGAATTTGGAAGCTATAGTGATATGTCTGACTCTTTTTAGCACAGCGTTTAGTACATAAGACGAAAGAGTGCATCCAACCTGTCAACAGTTCTTATTAATACCTTACTTCTATTCTTTAGTTATTGTTCTGAGATCTATATACATACATTTAATTATAATACATTAGTCTAATCAGAATCACGCAAGTATTCAAATAAATATGAATAATGTAGATACTGTGGTCGCGAAACCACACCTGCAATGTGTGATTGAAAGTCTAATTGATATCTTCATATCTTCCCACAAGAGTCTCCGAAGGGGTAGGCAGAGGTATGTAGGTATTACTCACACACACGCTTTCCGCCAGAGATATATTATAAGTGCCAACGTGACAGAAGGCGAGTTCATCGCCGTAACTCAAGCACTATACATACGCGAGTTTCTTCATACTTATATATTTCTTAAGCTCTTACTATTTGTGCCACTTCTGTTCCCATCTGTACAGAGCAAGCACTCCTCGTGTATAGGTTAACTTGCAATGCAGGTCTTGTACTCAGTACGTGATGCCGAAGTTACTCCTTTGAATTGCTAGGTGCGTTGTCGGAGCTAAAATTTTGATATGCATATTCAGACTTGCAAATTGAAATACATAATATTTTTATATAGAGCAGTTAGTGTTTTGTTTTGAACTAGCTTTGTCCCGCGATTGCACCTGAGTATTCTGTAGTGAAACATATCTATGTATTATAGTACAGTCGGGATTCCAACTTGCGACCTTTGCGTCGCAGGCAACTGCTTGAACCACTCGGCCACCACGGCTCTCATTCATTCTCATTTATATCATTAGTAAATATATACCTGGCAATCACACAAACTCTTAGTAAAAGAAAGAAAGCTTTAGCAGATTCAATATAAGTTCCCAATTACCTTACCTAATTCTAGATAGGATCCGAATCACCTAATTAGCCAACCAATCCTATCGTAGACTCTAATTAGCGAAAGAAGCACTTTATTGGGTTGTTTTTCGAGCATCTGTTCAGTCCAGTGATTTCGTAATAGATTAAAAAAAATTAAGGTAGGGGTGGGTAAGGATTAACTGACCCACAGCTATTTTTCTATGGCTCTGCTTTCTGTGTTAGAAGTCGTGGGTTCGATGCCCGCTAGTAGCACACGTTTATTAATTAGAAACACAAACAGACTGGTATTCATAAAAGTTATTTACAAAAAAATACTTATACCATGAACTTGATAAGAGCCATGGTGGCGGAGAGGTTCGAGTTCCCTGCGACTCAAAGATCGTAAGTTCGAATCCCGACTGTAACCATGAGTTATTCTGAACTTAAGTAGTAAAGTCGTGTTTGAGTAAAGGCGATGGACTCACCATCTGTCACGTTGGCACCTAAAATATATCTCTGGCGGAAAGTGGGTGTGTGTCAGTGTGTGTACTATCTTTACACCTCTGCCTACCCCTTGGGGGCCCTTGTGGGAAGGCGTGAGGATATATTATATTACTTAGTATATAGTAGAGTTTAATGAATATGTTTTAATAAACAAAAACAAGACAGAACAGTAAGAAGCCAACGATAGCGCGATGTAGACATAGAAAAGTGACATCTATCGGTCTAAAACAAAATGAACGTGCATGGAGCAAATCATAGCCCAACTATGCCTGAAATGTCGACAGTGTATCTATATAGAGGCCATTGACGACGACTGCACATAAATTACTTCTGTGTAATGTGGGTCGCTGTTACACCCAAGGGTCCCTCTCTCGGAGAGACTTGAAGATACGAGCTGCACGTGAGATACCTCTCGTTTGTATTAGATGAACTCACCCAAGTCTATAGTTCCCGATTCTATTGTTTCGTATATTATTTTTTTTATTAAATTAAAAAATCTTTTATGTTCCTCAAGCCTTCCCACAATGGGCCCCGAAGGGGTAGGCAGACGTCACTCAAGCACGACTATACTATATATACGTCGTTGAATTGCTTCTCAGGCTTATACAGGTTTCCTCTCGATGTTTTCCTTCACCGTAAAGCTCGTAGTGTGACTAATCTATTAAGTTCAGAAAAACTCATTAGTACAGTCGCACTTCGAACTTGCGATCTTTGTGTCGCAGGCAACTACCAACTCGAACCACTCGGCAACCACGGCTTTTGTATGTACATATCAAATAAAAAACGAATGTTACCACCGTTATGAAGAAAGAAATAATTAGCTAAAGAAATAATAAAAGCTAATAAATGAATTAATTAGTATAAGAATAAAAAGTTGAGTGAAAAAAACACGAATATTTGGTATTAGAGCGAGCATAAAATTCTAATGTAGACACTTGCAAGGCGCGTGTGTAGGGTTAAAAGATCCCCAACCGCCGGTACCAATATTTTTGGGAACTTTAGTAAGGTAATTTATGGCAACACGACATTTTACGGAGAAGGATTTTTGTTTGGTGGGTGGATAAATTAAAATCCTAGCCAACTATCACTTTGACACCTAAATATATCACAAATTCACGCCGAGTCCCCTCAAGAGGCAGGCAGAGAACGCAGAGCGCCATATCTCCCAAGACACACACATCCTTCGCTTCATCTTGACGTTCCCATCCTTAATTGTCCGATCGAATTGCCGAGGGTTTTAACATCCTTGCCTAATACTTTGTGGCTACATATTCTATGTTCATATAAGTATTATTAATACAAATATTTGGCTACTGAAATGTATTTATTTAACGAAAAATACAAGACTCGCGCCCATTTCAGAAGCATATGTCTAGCATGTGAAGCAAGCACCCTTTGTGCGGTACGGCTTTGATGTCGTCCGCGTGTTCACTGTACACGCATACGCGCCGAACCTCTTTGTTATTGTTCTATAAACACGTTTTTTTACTCATTGCGCTAGATACAAAGACAATTAAAATGGTATGCAGGATTATACTCTTTGCGACAAATCTGCAATGAGGAAATTCGGAGATTTGGAGATTCGCAGAAGAACTAGAGTACACTGGGGGGGTACTGGGCAGACCACATTGCTCCGAGAACCGACAACCGTTGGGATAGACTTTGGGGCTATATAATATAATATATCCTCACGCCTTCCCACAACGGTCCCCGAAGGGGTAGGCAGAGGTGTATAGGTAATACCCAACACCCACTTTCCGCCAGAGGTATATTACGTGCCAACGTGACAGATGGCGAGTCCATCGCTGTTACTCAAGCACAACTATACATACGCCTTTGAATTTCTTCTCAGACGTATGCAGGTTTCCTCTCGATGTTTTCCTTCACCGTAAAGCTCGTGGTGTGACTAATCACTAAGTTCAGAAAAACTCATTGGTACAGTCGGGATTCGAACTTGCGACCTTTGCTTCGCAGGCAACTGCTCGAACCACTCGGCCACCACGGCTCTATGAATCTGTGTGGAATTGTTCGAAGATATTTATTTATCTGCAATCGATAGCATTGTATCTGTTATATAAAGCCAAAAGATATACTCGAACGTACGAAGGATCCCTCTCGATGTTTACATCGTTGGCGCTAGTGGCGAGATTAGTGATTAATCACTGTACATAATTAAGCTGCGAAATAATTGGTACATTCGGGATTAGAACTTTCAATTTATGCGTTGCAGACGACTACATGCACCACTCGGCCTTCACGGCATTTACACTTACCGGAGCTATATACATATATGTAGGTACATAAGATATTTTGGTTTTCTTTATCTTAAATACTATTGTTTAACAATCTAGAGTAATCTATAGTCTTCTAGTGCGGGCACTAACTAAGCATATCTAATTACACGATGACGTAAGATGTATCTACGGCATGTCCTTGTACTAGACACAAGGCGGTATCAATTTCAACGTTCTCCTTCCAATCACGTAAACAAATACACCCCAATGTTGTGTGATTACAAATATAAGCTGAACGAAACATTTAACGGTAATTTCACAAACGAGGAAAATCGGCTTCCTTTGCACGGGAATAAAAACAATGAAATCCAACCCGATTCCCGGGGCATGCCAATTAGCCTCTCCTTACATACGTGTGTGTGTCGTAGCGATGATAACTAGTATTTTGCTTGTACCATTGAAACATTACCTCTATGTGTTTTTTTTTATACAACAAGAGTGGCAAACAAGCATACGGCCCACCTGATGGAAAACGGTTACCGCAACCTATTTACGCTTACAATACCGAAATATCACCTGCGTGTTGCCTCTGTGTTCGGAGAGTTATACACTATGTTGGCAGCATAATGGGACTAATCCCTCTGCTGCCAACACAATATAACAATTCTCCCCTTCAAAGAAGTTTCTTTCCACGAACGTACAGGCTATCTATGGAATGGAACTCAAACGGGAGCTCCCTTTGAGGTTTTCTCTGGAGAGTACAGAATGGAGTTCTTCAAGAAGGGTGTGAAAAGATTCCTATAAGGTAGGCGGCGCGTGTTTGATAATCCTGGTGTTGCAAACGTCCATAGGCGCTGGTAACCGCTTACTATCAGGCGGGTCGCATGGTTGCTTGGCTTTGGCTTTTAGATATGGGATTTTCCCTTCTCTATAGAGTATTAATACATGTAGGGAGATTTTAGCGGCTTAATTTTTTTTTTTAATTCGCAATATTTTCTACAGATCATGGCTATGGCTACTTGGTCCGCCATTGGGCATCGCCAACCGCAGTTTTAGTATGAATTCGGTGGCTTTTAAATAGCTTTAGGATGAATTTTTGTTACTAGCAATTAGACAAAATTGCCTAATCATTCCTCTTTTTAACTGGACGCATGATTAAATGCTGTATTTCTTCACTTCCTACTACGCGCACGTAAATGTTGTATCGTCCGAACGTTCGTTAGCCGGCACATAACACCCGAGGCGCCAATTTATCTGTCTAACCTAATTACCTCGTGAAACGAGCTCTATTTATTTTCTACTAGTTACATGAACCGGCTGTGTGAAAATAATCAAAGGTATTTTTTCAGTGACAAATAACTTTTTAACGACTTGTTTACATACATACATGATGATAAATTACTTTATAAATTAATAATAATATTAATAATATATCCTCACGCCTTCCCTTAAGGGTCCCCGGAGGGGTAGGCAGAGGTGTAAAGGTAATACCCACACACCCACTTTCCGCCAGAGGTATATTAGTTGCCAACGTGAAAGATGGCGAGTCCATCGCCGTTACTCAAGCACGACCATTACATACGCCTTTTGAATTTCTTCTCAGACATATGCAGGTATCCTCTCGATGTTTTCCTTCATCGTAAAGCTCGTGGTCTGACTAATCACTGTACTTAAGTTCAGAAAAACTCATTGGTACAGTCGGGATTCGAACTTGCGACCTTTGCGTCGCAGGCAACTGCTCGAACCACTCGTCCACTACGGCTGATTTTTAAAACGATTGATTTTGAAATTATACTATAACTTTATAACTTTATTTTACTCAATAAAGGCGTCTCTTAGATACACTAACTACAATCTATCCGAAGTAGATATGAAACCTAGTTTAAAATCTTAAAACAACCGCACTGTCTCAGCATAAAAATATTCAACATCGCTATATAGTATTTCAAAACGTGTTTGAAACGAGCTAACAAAAAAAATATCTTGTTGACATTTGGTTCGCGCTCTTTGCTATTTTGTCTAAACGATGCTGTGACAAAATATTCCATTTATTTGTTTCTGTGACGATTCGTAGCTCAATTTTTTGTCACGAATCTGTTTGATGAATATATTGGATACCCACAAAAGCTATATATATATACATATATATATATTGACAAACAGACAAATGTATAGTAAAGTAATAGAGTCATAATATACATACATACATACATACTACTAGGAACTCTGTAACGCCTTTTTCTAGAGATGATTTGTTAATGTCTGCGACACAGTTTTATACTACTGCAGGCATTATTGGAAATTTATTTGTTACTATGTTTTTACATACATACATACATATCATCACGCCAATCCCTAACGGGGTAGGCAGAGAGTATAGAGCACCAGTTTTCTCTAGACTTACATACCTCTTTCGCTTCGTCCACATTCATCAGTCTCTTCATACATGCTCGTCGGTTTCGAGTACTCTTAACGTTCCCGTCCTTGAGAGTCCGATCGATTTGATCCAGGTAGTTGGAACGTGGCCTTCCTCTGCCTCTTCTTGCACACACTTTTGCTTTGTATATCTGTTTCGTCAATATTTCTTCAATCATCCTTTCTATGTGTCCAAACCAACGTAACATGCCCTTCTTCATCTTTACAATCACGCCCTCATTCACGCCAGTTGATTTGCGAACCTCTTCATTGCGGATTCGATCTAATATCGTTACTCCGCACATTTTTCGAAGAGATCGCATCTCAACTGCATTCAAGCTAGATTCATATTTCCTACTATGTTTTTCTGTTCCTTAATAAATATAATAAATAAATAAATAAATTTTCAGGAAAATATCAAGATGAAACGGAGGAGGTAAGGTTTGATAAGAAATACAAAGATGTTTGTATAGTCATGCATGAAAGATGAGGACCCACCATCTGTCACGTTGGTACAAGAGTTGCCGAAAGGGTAGGCAGAGATGTGCAGTACCTACACAGCCACTTTTCTTGGGAAATATATCATAGGTGCCAACGTGACAGAAAGCGAATTCATCCGTTTCGCCGTTTTCGAATTCATCCGCCGTTTCTCAAGAGTCTTAGAATTATTTCTCAAACGTTTTACTCACTATGTTTTCTTCTTCCGCGTGAAGATCATGGTGTGATTAATCACTGAGTTTAGGATCACAAAAACATTTTAACACAGTCGGGATTTGAATTTGGATTGCAGGCGATGGCTTGAACCACTCGGCCACCACTTAAAACTAACTCTTTCAATGTATGAAATACTGGTTAATGCTGAGGAAAACGTACAGTCAAATAATTCCTAAGCTATTGAAGATTATTTAAGGAGTGTTGGGGAAAACAAAAGAGAGCCAAAAACAAAAGCGGGTAAGGTTTATTTTAGCATAACGCCTTGCATTCAAAATCATATTATACACTACATTTCATATACACTGCAGTCACATACACACACCAATTCAAAAGTGTGTAGCGACACAATAAGATCACATCAAAACATTTAATGATCCTCTCAAACCAGAAGTAAATTTCCACAATATGCGCCGACAAACGCATATTGTTAACACAAAACGTGTTCTCGCGAATATAACACGGCTCGCGGATTGAGTACTCATTATTATTTTATTGTTTTCCACTGTGTTTTAAAGTTGCGACTTTTCCATTTATGTCAACCTCATTAAGTGTATAAAATTGCGGATCGATATGACAGCAGAAAATAGGACACTCGAAATAGGACTACGAATAGAATGAAGAGACTGATAATAAATGTCATAATAAATATCTTGGGACATTTCTATATTTGTAAGAATTGTAGGACTGTTGAATAACGTTGCGTGAATTTAGATAAGGCAAAATAGGTCTGTAAGTCCGGAGAGATCTGGCGCTCTGCTATTTCTACCCACCCCGTAAGGGACTCTTCTTAATGAAGGCAGACAAAATTCGACGCTTTCTTAAACCATTAGTGAAGTCTGTCAAATAACTCATAATGTCAAAATTTGTGTACCAGCATAATTTACTAAAATAAAAATCTATATTTTAAACTGAATGGAAATCGAACTTACACCGATTCCTCACCCCTTCCATAATTAAAGCTTGAAGGCACAAAGTCCATACGAGTTTTATCAAACAGTATTATGTTTCTCAAAACAAAGGAACGACCCTCCTCAAAGCTATGAGCTGAAGTTTCTTCATTAATATAAGTTTGAAATGTTTAAAAACTTGTAAAACAAAATACTTACCTGTTCAAACTTCAAGGGTTATTCGAAATTATGGAGGTGGAGTTATGTTTGAACGTGGTCAGTAAACGGGCATGGTTCAAGGTGGTATTTAATTCCCTTGAAAAAGTTTTAATGAGTCACCCCGCCTGTGAGACTTTCGTAATCTCTCAGCAATATCCATGTTTAATAATGTTTATACTTTTACACTTGTAAAGTGATAGAAGAAACAAGAGAACAAAACATAAAGTTCTTCATGAAGAGTGAGAAAGATACCAGTTTCTTGATAACCGCTTAACATCACAATAAATCAGTTAGGCTCTTGTCGGCATCTCTGATGTAATCCCTTTCATTTACATCTGTCCAGCGCAATCTCTTTGGCCTCCCTACGTCATGAGATACTTAATGGATGAGAAGAAAGATACTTTATCTTTGATCTGACTCATACATACTTCTTCCTTCCTTTACCTTTCCTTGACCCTCTCCCTTTCTCCCCCTTCTATTATTAGCATTAGATGAACCGTTTTGTTACCAGTGTACTGCTTAAAATAACAGGTTTGTAAGTTTGGGGAGTTCTGGTAGTGCTTTACTCGCTCCACCGCATGAGGTGTTGGGACTAATGATATAGTTAGATTATCGCTCGCTCTACGCTCTTCCAGGGTTAAAATATGCCCAGGAAGAAATTAAAAGTACCTAAACGTCTCCATAACGAAGTCTTCGTTGCCTTTTAAAAAGTCGTTAACCAATTAAAAGGTAGGCTCTATTATGGGGAGCGCTCAGAATTTTTCGGATACCAACCTATTACTTTTTACGACGACCTGTTTAAAATGTCGTTCCAAAAATTACCTACTGATTTTTTACACTGAAATAAAGTTTCCGCAACGTTTGTTAGAAGTATGAATACCTATTGCTTTAAGTGAAGAAACGGGTTCGAATCCAGCTCGCAGCAAACGGTTATGTGATTAGTCACATGACTGACAGTCGAATACATATTTTTTTAAATAAAATATATTTGTCAAATATATATGTATTTGCATCTATATATATAAATATAATATATCCTCACACTTTCCCACAAGGGTCGCCGAAGGGGTAGGCAGAGGTGTATAGGTAATACCCACACACCCACTTTCCGCCAGAGGTATATCAGGTGCCAAACTGACAGATGGCGAGTCCATCGCCGTTTCTCAAGCACGACTATACATATGCCTTTGAATTTCTTCTCAGACGTATGCTTGTTTCCTCTCGATGTTTTCCTTCACCGTAAAGCTCGTGGTGTGACTAATCTATATATCGGTACATAAACCTTTTCCTGTTCGTAATCGTTGGTTTTGCGTTATAGAAAGGATGAGTGAAGAAATATTTACGAAATACAAGGCGAAAGTGTGTGCAAGACGGGGCAGAGGACAACCACTTTCCAGCTACCGTTCAAATCGATCTTACACTCAAAGACGGGAACGTTAAGAGTACTCGAAACTGACGAGCATGTATGAAGAGACTGATGGATGTGAACGAAGCGAAAGAGGTATGTAAGTCTAGAGAGAACTGTCGCTCTATTCTCTCCGCCTACCCCGCTAAGGAGCCGGCGTGATGATATGTATGTATGTATGTTTCTATTGGTGTTACTCCTAGTTTTCCAATAATAGTTATCCAATTTTATGCGGCTTGAACTGCGGGACACGTCTAGTTGTTAATAATGGTTAAAATTAAGTGAAGTTATGTATTTGCGTTATTTAGTCAATGTTTACGAGGTGTATCCACTCCACGCAAGCGTTACTTTCCGCATTCCATCCATTTTTGCACCAGTGACGTCATATTCCGCGTGAATATACTATCCCGGATATGAAAATAAATTGCGTGGACCAAAGAAGGGTGTGTAAGATACTGTCTGTGTCAGTCATTGTGATGAAACGACAAGCAAAATATCTTAAGGAAAATAAACAACTATAATTCATCTGGCTCAAGTTCTGTTAAAGATCTTGTTGGTTGTTTCTTCTAAGCTATTGCTTTAATAATATTCTTTTCGAATATTTATTCTTCACGCCTTTACACAAGGGACCCCATAGGGATATGCAGGGGCGTATTTGTAGTCCCACGCCAAGTGCCAACGCGACAGATGGCGAGTCCATTCCCGTTTCTCAAGGGCGACTATACATATGTATAGTCTTTTGAAGTTATTCTCCAAAGTATAAAGGGTTTGCTACTACGTTCATCCCGTGGTGTGATTGAATGTACTTAAGCTCACAAAAACTCGGCGAATACACGAACCTAGACCAACACGACTGGACTCTACATACATACATACATATCATCACGCCAAGTCCCTAACGGGGTAGGCAGAGAGTATAGAGCGCCAGTTCTCTCTAGACTCTACGACATGATATTTAAGCGTGCAATGTACACAGGGTACTTTAAAACAACACCTGCACACTAAGGCCTCATCCGGACTAAATCCCCAATAGTCACAGAGCCGGAGAAATACTGCGGCTTTGCGAGTCTGTATGCAGAGCTGGTGCTTGTCGCATAAATCTTAGTTACCTCTAATAGGGTTGACACTATCCTGCAAGTGGGCCATTAGCGTGGAAAATATTGGATCAGACCCTTTAGATTAAAGTTCACATATGCGAGGTATTGATAAGTAATGGCAAGCGGTTTCCGCACATTGCCAACCCTACAAAAATCTTGTCACACCCTTCTTGTAGAACTCCATGTTATACATGCTCATGAATTATGCCGAACACTCGGTAGGTATTAGTGAGTCCGCATTAGCAGGTTTGGCCTGCAACGCTTTTCACACATTAAATCAATTGAGAAAGGCAGTTTGAGATTGATATACATGGCATGACAATGCCAAATTTTTGCCTTAAAAATTACATTAGGTACGGTATTGCACTGCGTCAATGAAATGTGTTCATGCAGTTCATGATACGAATGCTCGTAAGTACCTGTCAGCATAGCTGTTTGCTCATTAGACAAAACAGAGAGTGATGTTCTTACGTTTGCAAATGCCTATAAGCCATGGTAATATGTGTATACTTATTGTGCACCTAACGCTCAGCTTCGTTAGAGTGAAACAATTAACGAAACACACAAGCAGCGCCACTATCAAATCCAATTGTGAGCTTAAACCATCCTGCGATCCATGCTAAACACACGGAAAATAACATCAAAAGGTCGTGCCATTCTTGATTTGTAGCACTATCAAATGGGGATTGACTTTTACATATATTAATGGATATACTTTAGGGAGTTCAATCCGAATTTATATGTTATCTTGCAACCCAAAGACACATAGTAGCCATATTTCTTTCACTACAAAATAATGATAATGTACTACACCAAAAAAAGGAAAAACTGGCCTATATTTCTGAGGGTGGAAAGGGAATTTTCGGCAATGTTTCTTCAAGAAGGATATACTATCGAATTACATTAGCCGAACAGTTTACTGCGTGCGATAGAAGTGTGGTTCCGAGTATAAATCTGCTTTACCGCCCGGGTGGGCTGGAAACAATGGTATTAACGTCACGATGGACCCTTTGTAGTGTTCGTTGCCAGGTAATTATGGGTCCCAAGGGCGTGATGGAACTGCACAGTCTTAGGTATTCGTTGTCGTATGTGAAAGAGCCGTGGTGGCCGGTTGAAATAGTCGCCTGCAACGCAATTATTGCAGATTTTAATTCTCACTTTACCAATGATTTTGAATGAACTGATGTACAGTAATCATGTACATACGATTATATTAGATTTATAAGGCCTATGTGTACGTAGTACTTGAGGAACAGCAATGGACTCGTCATCTAGCACCTAAATATAACTTAATCGGAAAGAGGCTATTGTTACACCTCTGCCTGGGACACTCTATTGGGACTGCGTGAGGATATATGAAGAATAGATTTAATTAAAATAATACTTTCTCTACAGCATTTATCCAATTCCCTCGTCCGGTATTTTTCCCTCAAAATGACGACCATAACTTTTTTTTTTATATATATCACTTGGGTGGCAAACAAGCATGCGGTCCGCCTGATGGTAAGCGGTTACCGCCGCCTATGGACGCTTGCAACACTAGGGGTATCACTCGCGCGTTGCCGACCCTGCAGGAATCTTATCACACCCTTCTTGAAGAAATCCATCCAAAATAAAATAAGACTTAATCATATAAATAATTTAGTACAAATGTGTTAACGTTGTTAACACCGTGTGAAAAGGTTCATAATTGCGTGTGATTTCAAATGACCAGCAAAGGGTTACAGACAAGAATGATAACAAAAGGTTGATTTGTACTGTAAAGGACAAAAAACTGTGCATATATAATTGTAGGTATTCTCTTTGGTCTTTTTTGGGGTTAGCGATGAGCAATTAATTTGTATCTTCACGTTTTCACAATGCCCCGAACGGGTAGAGGTGCCTACGTGACAGGTGGCGAGTCCAGGGTGGTCGATACTCAACCACGAAATGTAGGCATAATCTGCTCAACAACCCGTGCGAAGCTAGTGCGGTCACTAGTACAATTATAATACATACATATCATCACGCCGAGTCCCTAACGGGGTAGGCAGAGAGAATTGAGCGCCAGTTCTCTCTAGACACATACCTCTTTTATTTATAATACATGCATTTTATACAAGAGTCACGTTTTATTCACATAATTAACTATAGAGGTATCTGTAGTTGCGATAACATAAACAAATTAAATTTTCTCATCAAAATTTCAAACTTTACATGTAATTTTCCTAAGCTCAAAAGTCTTAGGGAGTCTCAAAGCGAAATTAATTAAAGCTGTTTATTTGTTTACCGGCAAAAGTTTGAGGCAGAAGGGAAGTGAAAAAAAATAATAAAAATTAACAAAATAAAAGGCGTTATACTTTAATACATCCCCTTAATTGCAAAACTTTTGGATGTTCCCTTGAAAAATTTCACCCAGAAATTGTATTACGGTTAACCTTAGAACGTCAAAATTTGATAAACTTAGGGTACACGGTTCGTGTAATTAGGGAAGGATATCAGTATTATGCAAGGTTTTCTTTCATAAAGGCCTCTCTACAATGGATATTGCTTAACGGCTTATATAACAACGCTTTGTTGTTATCGGGGTGTGGAATTTTTCAAATAAAAATAAAAAATGAAAACGTCAAGAGTACCAAAAACCTTGTTTGAAGAGACTGTCGAATATGGACGAAGCGAAAGAGAGAACTGCATGTTAAATCCTCATATAATAAAATATATCCTCACGCCTTCCCACAAGGGTCCCCGAAGGGGTATGCAGAGGTGTTTAGGTAATACCCCACACCCACTTTTCGCCAGAGGTATATTAGGTGCCAACGTGACAGATGGCGAGTCCATCGCCGTTACTCAGGCACGGCTATACATACGCCTTTGAATTTCTTCTCAGACGTATGTAGGTTTCCTCTCGGTGTTTTCCTTCACCGTAAAGCTCGTGGTGTGATTAATCACATTTTAAAATAAAAATAAAAAATGAAAACGTCAAGAGTCCTGAAAACAAGCCACCTTGTTTGAAAAGACTGTCGAGTATGGACGAAGCGAAAGAGAGAACTGCATGTTTAACATCAACGAGTTTTTTATCTTAAGTGAATAATTATTAACTCTACGAGCTTGACTGTGAAGATGAACATCTTAAGGAAAGGAACTTCATAGACGATAGATAGCGAAACGGTAATGGACTCGTCATCTGTCACGTTGGCAGTAGAATATCTCCGGCGAACAGGAAGTGGAGCTCTCGGGACCGTCTCATAAGTGTATTCGAAGTGGTTACTGTTTCATCTCTACCATTCATAGATCACACTAGTTACTACACGAAACTAGAATTCGATTCGATAGCTATTATATTGAATCGTGTTACTAGAGAAGGTATATAGCGGATACATTCCTATCGAGATATCTTGTCTCAAGTACACATGGGTGTCTTAGATACCCACGAAATTCCACTATCGCACTTCTCAGAGTTAGAGACACATTTTAGTGCCAACAATCCTTAGTATATACAGATATATCTTACCAGATTAGTCTTCCTCCCTTAGCCAAGGGAGATCAAAAGTTCTACGTCATAATATCTTTCATCATTTGCCTTATAAATCGGTTGGTGGGATGCGTGTCGCGACTGCACAAACGTTAGGCCGGGAGCTCTGGGACTTTACCGTTAGCTATTACCAATATTCAAGGGTGTGAAAGAAATTGTTTTTATTCTTTTCAAGAAATATATTCATCGACGTCGTTTATATATATAGTTGTCGCTTTCAGATGTTTTACGTTTAAGTAACGATAGAAAATGTATGCTCTATTTTATGCTTTTTATCGAAAATATTGAGAGGAAGCCTGCAAACGTTTGATAATAAATTCAAAGGCGTAGGTTTAGTCGTGCTTGACTAACGGCGATGGACTCGCCATCTGTCACTTTGTCACCTAAAACATATCACTGGCGGAAAGTGTGTGTGTGGACACTACCTATATACCTCTGTCTACCACTTCGGGGACCCTTGTGGGAAGGAATTTTATCGCCCGATTCTCAGGAAAGTTATAGAGAATCGCGCTACTTTTCGCCCTATGGTCCGAACAAAAATGAAGAGGCCGTATTTAAAGCGCAATCAAATTCTCTATATCACGTGGTACATTGGTATAGATAATCAAGTCCAACGTCATAAGGCTAGAATGCACTTAAAAACCTTGGATTACTCCCTGAAAAATGTAAGTCAAATGATACAATTACTTTTCGAATACAGCTCCTGGCCAACCATTTCAGTCTTCATCTTAGCGCCATTAATCTGGCTACATGTGAAATGTATCTCTCTAGTTGATGTTTTATTCATCTCGTAGGTACACAAAATTATATTATTAATGTTTCATATATTTCTGTCTCTTCGTGGGAGTTCATTATTATAGCAATGACACGCAGCAAATATATTTTTGTACTTACATTTGTTGGGTATATGGCTATTGAATTTTATGATTTCATAAGGTGTACTGCCTTCCCAGTGAGGAACTCGGTGTGTTTTACTCAATTATTTTACTTGAAACCGCTGGGCATGTATGAACAGCCTGATGAATGTGGACGAAGCGAAAGAGGTATGCAAGTCTAAAGAGAACTGGCGCTTTATACACTCTGCCTAGCCCGTTAGGGACTTGGCGTGATTATGTATGTATATGTTTATATTTCTAATGATATTTAGATCTTAGCATTTTAAGATGGAAACGTTAAGAGTTCTCGAAACAGGCTAGTATGTTAGAGGAGACTGATGAATGTGGATGAAGCTGTGGATGAAGAAAAGATGATGAAGTGTGAGTGATAATAATATGTGTAATATATTCTTGTGGTATATTTTCCATACTAAATTATGCTAGCGTCAATTTCAAGCCAACTTTCTTTTTAAATGCTCTTGAACATCTACATTGCGACTATGCAAGGCCTTCAAGAGTGTATCTACACGTCTCCAGAATATAGATCACATTCTTTATTCGAATTCTTCCCCTGAGGAAGCGTTAAGTATGGTGACCGGTTAACTGTGTCAGCGCTCGTAACTATCTTCATAAACCGTTATAAAGCTACAATGTGTCTGTACTGTCATACTCGCGCGGTTTTTACTGGACTCCGTGCTTTATTTGACATGTTAGGGCTGGCATTTATAAAAAAAATATATATTATTACAAAAAAATAATGGTTCAGTCAAGAATGATTAAAACGAAGGTTTGTCGGAGAAGATGCAGAGGAAGACCTTGTTCGAATTAACTAGATCAAATAGGACAGTCATGAAATGGTCAAGAGAACTTGAAACCTGCGAATTTGTATGAAGATACTGATGAATAAAGATGAAGTGAAAGAGGTATGTATTGTATGTAAGCCTGCACTTTGTCGTGCGGGGCTCAGCGTTATGATATATATCTATATGGCAACAAAATAAAAACTGATGTGTTTTGTGGCCTTCGCCCCAATGGGGGAATGTATTTCATCTAAGCTAAAATTATTATTCATATAAAAGAAGGAAAAGATTGTTATAAAACCACTTTTAACAAATACTAATTATAATATCCCCACGCCTTCCCACAAGGGTCCCCGAAGGGGTAGGCAGAGGTGTATAGGTAATACACACACCCACTTTCCGCCAGAGGTATATTAGGTGCTAACGTGACAGATGGCGAGTCCATCGCCGTTACTCAAGCACGACTATACATACGCCTTTGAATTTCTTCTCAGACGTATGCAGGTTTCCTCTTGATGTTTTCCTTCACTGTAAAGCTCGTGGTGTGACTAATCACTGTACTTAAGTTCAGAAAAACTCATTGGTACAGTCGGGATTTGAACTTGCGACCTGTGCGTCGCAGGCAACTGCTCGAACCACTCGGCCACCACGGCTCCATCGGCAAATACTAATTAGTTTTATACAAAAACGAATTAGTATTTATTAAAAATGGTTTTACTCATCGGGACTTTTGTGGCAATAAACCACGATAAGATATTTTAAATTCGGGGTGTAACAACCCTACCGCTGTCCCGCACAGTAGACTATGAGTTAGTTTATAGGGACGCTGAGACCAGGTACTGCTTTTTCATTATTCCTTCACACGGGATAATAAAGTTTGCTCAACGCAGTCTATTACTCTGTTGCGGTGAGATGTTAAGAATTGCAATTGCTACCTTTTTATGTCTCTTTCAAGTGAATTATAATTATAATTTTAATATGCTTGGTAAGATTTATTAATAACTAATGATAATAATAATATAATATATCCTCACGCCTTCCCACAAGGGTCCCCGAAGGGGTAGGCAGAGGTGTATAGGTAATACCCACACACCCACTTTCTGCCAGAGGTATATTAAGTGCCAACGTGACAGATGGCGAGTCCATCGCCGTTACTCAAGCACGACTATACATAGCCTTTGAATTTTTGAATTTCTTCTCAGACGTATGCAGGTTTCCTCTCGATGTTTTCCTTCACCGTAAAGCTCGTGGTGTGACTAATCACTGTACTTAAGTTCAGAAAAACTCATTGGTACAGTCGGGATTCGAACTTGCGACCTTTGCGTCGCAGGCGACTGCTCGAACCACTCGGCCACCACGGCTCTATATTATTATATATTATATTAATAACTAACATCACAGTAATATATAAACTAACTATAAATAGAATAAATGACCCAAATCACAATGTCACGCGGCAGGGTGCCAAGAAGGCTAGCGGCATTGCCACGTTGTATGGCAATGCTGCTTCGCTGAGCGAAATATTCGCCAGCCCTCTTGTCACGGGAGGCCTCAAAGTTTCCCTTTTTAAGTTTTTAAAATCATATATCTTTTTTGAGTTTTTAAACTTAGAACCTAACTTCCATTTTGAGACTATAAAGCAAAATATTGCATATCTTTACCAATATATACAAGAAAATATACGGGTAGGAGAAACAAGAGAAAAAAAAATTACGGGTACAAACCGCGTGGCGTAGCTAGTAAAATATAGCAACTAGCTCGCCGTTTGTCACATTATATAACGTGATATACGGGCAATTTATCCTTCAAACGTAATTTCAATTCGTTCGATTATAATACGAAGCACGCGATTTCAATATAATCGCGTCAATAGAGCCGCTGCTACGAAGTAAGATCAATTCAATTCAGAATTAATAAGAACGTGATCTGCCCTGCACCTGTTCGATTCACAGGGTGTTTTTGCTCAGGGACCAATAATATGGCTATATTGCCAAAGGATTTTGTATCTAATCCAAAGATTTGCGGAATAACGAATTCGTATAAAAATTTGGGATTATTGATAAATTTACGAAACACGTTATTTTGAGAAAGAAAAACAAAAAAAATACATTAACAGTCATACAATTTTAGTAATATATTCGATATACAAAATAGGTTGAAAATCAATAGCTTAGTGATTTTTCCTAATATTATACATTATATGGATAAGGTTTCCAAGTCTGATAAATGATACTTATTTTCACGGTATGAGGTCAGCCTTGCCGAGTATTAGATATCATTAGCTTTGCAAATACCCATATATACAGATATACAAAGCAAAAGTGTGTGCAAGAAGAGGCAGAGGAAGGCCGTTCCAACTACCTGGATCAAATAGATCGGACTCTGAAGGACGGGAACGTTAAGCGTACTCGAAACCGACGAGCATGTATGAAGAGACTGATGAATGTGGACGAAGGGAAAGAGGTATGTAAGTCTAGAGAGAACTGGCGCTCTATACTCTCTGCCTACCCCGTTAGGGACTTGGCGTGATGATATGTACCCATAGTAAGAAAGTAATTCAATACATTTACAAAAATAATTTCAAAACCACTAACTGTGTCTAAGCATCACTAAATATACAACCACCCTACGACACACCAATTCTATTTAACAAAGGTGGCCGGGATCAATAGAATCTACATCTAATCCAAACTAAAAATAAAATATTAATAATTAAAGCTTTTTATGTGCTAGCTTCAGAAACTGTTCAATAAACCAAAGAATTTACAATTTATCGTTTGTATCTGTATTAATCGAGCCCGAATTACAAAATAATCATATTTAAATCAATAATAAATATTGCCGAAATGGTTCACCGTAAACAGTATATTGTACACAAACATCGTAGATAATTGGTCTGAACGTAGAAATTTAAAAATAGAACGCAATTGTTAAAACCATTTATCGAAGTCCGAATATTAAATCAATAGAATTGTCTAACATCAACCTGTAGTTACATGGAGCGGTGCTAACGGAGATATTATTTGATCTCCAAATCGAATGGCTATAGATTGCAATGTGTGTCGCCACGTGATCTCAAACCCGACATAGGGATGTCTCAAATTATTAGTCTTTAGTACTAATTGTAAAAATAAATAAAATAAATATTTCTCTCTTTCCTCACGCCTTCCCACAAGGGTCTCCGAAGAGGTAGACAGAGGTGTATGGGTAATACCCACACACCCACTTTCCGCCAGAGGTATATTAGGTGCCAACGTGACAGATGGCGAGTCCATCGCCGTTACTCAAGCATACATACGCCTTTGAATTTCTTCGCAGACGTATGCAGGTTTCCTCACGATGTTTTCCTTCACCGTAAAGCTCGTGGTATGACTAATCACTGTACTTAAGTTCCGAAAAAGTTATTGGTACAGTCGGGATTCGAACTTGCGACCTTTGCGTCGCAGGCAACTGCTCGAACCACTCGGCCACCACGGCTTTATACTTTGAATTTCATCTCAGACGTATGCAGGTTTCCTCTCGATGTTTTCCTTCACCGTAAAGCTCGTGGTGTGACTAATCACTGTACTGTGACTTGATAAGAAAATAATTTGGTATGTATTGGTATTAATATAAATAAATATTATTTATTCATACATACATATCATCACACCGACTCCCACACGGGGTAGGCAGAGAGAGCACCACTTCTCTCTAGACTTACAGACCTCTTTTTTTCATATACATTAATCACGATCTTCATATTGTCGAGTGAAAGTTCTCTTGACGTTCCTATCCTTGAGAGTTCGATCAATTTGATCTAGGAAGTCGAAAAGAAGTTTGTTCAAGGTTAGTATATCCTGAACTCAAAGTGTTTCACTAAAACTTTTTCCAAGTCATGACATTTTTAATTTACTTGAGTCGTTTTAATTTTATTACTGCCATTAAATATCCATTTGGAAGCATTTAAAAGCTATTTGATGCGGGTGGGTGCGAAAATATCATTCTAAAGCTGTTAGTTAAACTTATTTTTATTCTTTATACCTAATTAAATTCTCATCCGTTTTTTTAATGAAGGGACAGATTCACGTCATTTAAGTACCTATATTTCGTTCATAGCCTTGAATAGCCGATGTGGCCAAGTTCGAGCCGTTGGCTGCAACACAAAGTTGCAAGTTCGAATCCTGACTCGAAATATTATATACTAGCTGTCCCGCCCAGCTTCGCTCGGGTTAAAAAGTTAAATTGCCCGTAACACAATCGCAGCGCCATCTATCATGTCCAATTGTAAATCTAAACCATTCTCGAATCCACCTTAAGACACACAGAAAGGGATAGCTTCGCCCGGGTGAAAAAGTTAAATACCTGAAACTCGATCGCAGCGCCACCTATCGGGTCCAATTTAATATAGCCCATGTTCACCGGAGATAGTGTAGCTTCCCAACAGTGAAAGAATTTTTCAAATCGGTCCAGTAGTTTTTGAGCCTATTCATTACAACCAAACAAACAAACAAAGTTTTCCTCTTTATAATATTAGTGTAGATTTCTAAACTAAGTACAGTGATTAGTCACACCACGAGCCACAATGAGGGAAAGAGGTAGTTTCCTCTCGATGGTGCTATCTAAAAGTATACATAGCACTAATCTTCATCTTCACGCCTTTCTACGCTTACCCGAAAGGGTAGGCAGCCACCGGTGATCTATTTTAGATGACAACCTGACATGTGGCGAGTCTATCGCCGGTTCTCAACATGTATCAGCATTTTTGAAAACCTGGACGTAGATCGATCAACAAATATGGTTGGGGTAATGAAATTCCCATATATAATGGGAATTATTTTCAAAACAATTAGAAAGATTTATTATTTAACCTCGCGGTATTATAAATGTTCATGCAAACAAAAGCCGCGCAGCTTTCGTGGAGGCATGAGGGGACTTGGAGGGGGTGAATGGGGGTGCAAGGTTGCACCGGATGTGATGTCGGGATCGGAACTCAGCGCTCTCGTTGAGCTGTAACCTAGGAATGCTGAAGCCATTTTCAGTTTTGAAACATTTTTATTTTGACGTAAATGTGTATTTTTAAATTGGTTTTCATTTCGTACGCCTCCTTTTCGACATTCAGGAGACCATATAATGGTCAGTTATGCATTTTGTTTGTACTAACACTAGCAGTGGCGAAGCGTCCTTAGAACACGATTCCTACCGGCTTCCCTTGGCAGATTCGCGCTCATATACGACTATTCTATGTAGGTAGTCATAATATCGCAAGAGACATAATTACATTGCGCCCTTTGTAAGAATATTCTCCAATATGCTGGATACAAAAACGCAATGTATGTGAAATCGCGCAAACGCCCACATACACGATTTCACGTAGTAGGCGGCTGGGGAACTCGCTCATAATATTGGGAATTCAAATAGTTAAAATGTAGGCAATTCACGCACACATAGACATTACAACCACATCCAACCATTCGTCGATATTACAGCGATTATAAGCCGATCTCAGATAGCCTCCACTCTTTATTTGTTATGTGTTAAGGTTTCGTTTCGCTTGAAAAGTTTCCTCCAATCAGAGCAATTCAAGAGTCAATCAAATCAAAGTCAATCATTGACCTCATCTAGCCATTATTTCGCGCGCATTTGCACGGATTATTTTGTTATGCTAATTTATCTATTGTAATATGTGATAAGCTTGATTGTGTAGTGGTATATGGTTTAAAAAAAACGAAAGTCGTGAAATTTTACTTGCCAAGTGTTGTCACAGTGTTTGTTTTGTTTCACCGTAAAGGTTTGTTTGTTTATTTTTGTTTCTTGTCGTCACGTAGTCTGTTAGGTTAGAAATGGTGGCGTTAATACAAATAGGTTGTTGTCTTACAGATTACCTATTAAATGAGTTAACTTCGTTCTCAAAACAATCTTTCGAAAATAAAAAATATATCATTAAACATGGACGGGCTCGTCCCGATATGAAAATTGATTATAGATGTAAGGATGGGTGTTTCAAACATTTTCACAGTTCTATGTATGATAAATACGATTGGATAACCGGCAGTTGAAAATTACATAAGTTATTTTGCTTTCCATGTCATGTCCATGTTATTTTGTTTTACGGTTTGTAGTATAGAAAAATAAATACTGCGGTATTCCTGCTGGTATTTGTTTGTGATGATGATGCTGGCAAGTTAAGTTTCACTTATTTTAGTTCTTTTTTTTGCTGTATATTTATAACCCCCGTGTGAGTGACGTGTGCTTTATAACGGCTTTTTAAAGCCACTTTTATCATACTCGACATGCACTGTTCATATGATACCAGTAATGTCATGTATGGTGAAGGTGGTGAACAATAACAACTGTACAGCAAGCATGTTCTGTCGCATGGAAAAATTGCATACAACGCAACGCAAGCACCATACATAACATTTCGCCGTAGTTTTGGGAGGTATATATATAACACACTAATATATTGTATGTAATTTATTGCATTTTTTTTTACAAGTTAAGATATGACGTTTTGCTTATTCACGCGTTAGCTATTTTTTTGGTCCGGCTTTACCTTTCTTTTTTTTCACCCCACGCCACTGAACACTAGATAATACAAAAATGCAAATAAAAATATTTGTAACTGCTTTGTATAAAACTAGCTTATGCCCGCGGCTTCGCCCGCGTGGAAAGAGCAACATACATATTTTTGCCTTTATAATATTAGAGCTTTGAATCTTTCGGGATTCAAATGTAGCCTATGTCTTAATCCTGGGTATAAGCCATCACCATAAAAAAATATCAGTAAACCGGCTTTTTTTCAGTCTTAAAATTATTTTTTTCAATAAAAAGTATCCTATGTTACTTCTTATACCTCCAGGAATACGTGTACAAACTTTCATGATAATCGGTTATGTAGTTTTTACGTGAAAGCGTTACAAACAAACTTACATTCACATTTATAATATTAGTAAGGATAAGGATGTTATGAATTAAGAGCTGTCGTGGTTGAGTGGTTCGAACAGTCGCCTGGAATACAAAGAAAGAAAGTTCGAATCCTGACTGTATCAATTAGTTTTTCTGAACATCAGTCACACCACGAGCTTTACGGTTATGGCAAAGATCCGAAGGAGACCTGTATAAAATTGAGAAGAAATTCAAAGGCGCATGTATAGTCATGCTAGAGTAACGGCGACGGGCTTGCCATCTGTCACGATGTTGTCGTTAGCACATAAAATATAACTCTTGCGGAATGTGGGTGTGTAGGTAAATTTTTTTTTTGCAAACAAGCATGCGGTCCACCTGATGGTAAGCGGTTACCGCTTATATAATATATATACTCATCTGTCTCTGCCTGCCCTATATAATATTACATACATACATATCATCACGCCAAGTCCCTAACGGGCTAGGCAGAGATTATAGAGCGCCAGTTCTCTCTGGACTTGCCTACCTCTTTCGCTTCGACCACATTCATCATTCATTATACATTCTCGTCGTGTTCGATATATTATTACAATAATAAATCCCTTTACACCAGCATATAACTGCCAGTTCCGTCTCTTAATTGTACAAGATATCGGGGCACAATAGAAATTTAATCCGTAGAGCAAACTCGTCGGTTGTCAGAAAAATATAACTTCACTCGGATTTCAATTCACAAATAAAAGTTTTGAATTGTTCCATTTTCTCCGAGGACTAGAGTTGGTAACTTTCCGGATATAACATTATTAACTCCGTGTAATTATGCCCGGGTGTCGGACTGTCTTGGATTCCACGGTGAATAATGGAATTTATTCATTGAAATTGTGGGGAATTCATTTCGGGACCTTGATCGCTAATTCCCTTGGGATTTGGAGATTGTATTATTTTCACATTTCAGCAAATCCTCCTTCTGTTTACATGTTGATTTATTATACACTTGGGATGCTTTTATGGTCTTTGGTCCCCGAGGGTCCCCAAGGGTCCCCGAAGGGGTAAGCAGAGGTGTATAGGTAATACCCACACACCCACTTTCCGCCAGAGGTATATTAGGTGCCACCGTGACAGGTGGCGAGTCCATCGCCGTTACTCAAGCACGACAATACATACGCCATTGAATTTCTTCTCAGACGTATGCAGGTTTCCTCTCGATGTTTTCCTTCACCGTAAAGCTCGTGGTGTGACTAATCACTGTACTTAAGTTCAGAAAAACTCATTGGTACAGTCGGGATTCGAACTTGCGACCTTTGCATCGCAGGCAACTGCTCGAACCACTCGGCCACCACGGCTTCTTTTATAGTATATGCATTTATAGTCAGCCTGCGAATAATCTATATCTACGCCAAATTTATCCAACTCCGTGCAGCCAGTATAGCGTGGTTGATTGACAAACATCCTCACTAACTGTCAAAATTTTTGATAATATTCGTTATTACTTATACCAACTACTACTCAAAATCAAAATCAAAATCTTTTTATTTCACACAGGCCCAGGTGGGCACTTATAAAACGTCGAAAAAGAAGCACGGTTCGGGTTGGTCGCTTCCATGGAGAAGAATCGGCAAGAAACTCCATGGTTACTCTTTTCAAATCATTAGGCATATACAATAACAATATTTTTTCGTTACAGCAATAGTACCCAAGTATGGGGGAACAACGTAGGCCCGACAATAGGTCGTTGCTTACTATACAAAGCATACATAAAACAAGATAATTATAACAATGTTAGCAAGATCTAAGAATGTACAAAGCCTAATAGAAGTTAGTATAAGTATTAGTTGGTATTTATGGTTAAAACATAGTTGCTGCAGATTTGAGTTGAAAATACATACATACATATAATCACGCCTCTTTCCCGTAGAAGTAGGCAAAGACCACTTCTTACCCCTACGGGAAAGAGGCTGTTGATTTGAAAATTAGGTATAAGTTGCCTGCGACGCAAAGGTCGCAAGTTCGAATCCCGACTGTACCAATGAGATTTCTGAACTTAAGTCCAGTGATTAGTCACACCACGAGCTTTACGGTGATGGAAAACATCGAGAATAAACCTGCATACGTCTGAGAAGAAATTCAAAGGCGTATGTATAGTCGTGCTTGAGTAACGGCGATGGACTCGACATCTGTCACGTTGGCACCTAATATACCTCTGGCGGAAAGTGGGTGTGTGGGTATTACCTACCTCTGCCTACTCCTTCGGGGATTCTTGTGGGAAAGCGTGAGGATATATTACATCTATATACTTGTCTTAAGTCTTAATAAGCGAAAGCCAATGTTGTCTTAATAACTAAACAATGGATAATGTAAAATAGGTCTCATAGAATAAGACCGAGAGACTGTATATAGATACAGATAGGATAACAATTCAGATTTAAACCCATATAAATAACACTGTGCTTCGGATGAAACTCATTTCATTTGTTCTCATTGTTATGGAACTTTTGATAGGCACTCATTAGTTGACGTCATTCATCATTGCGCCGCTCCTCGGAATAAGGAGTAAAGTTGGGATTGTTTGAAAGTCACCACGGAGACATCTGCCACGTAGGTATGTTGAGAGGAAAATTCGTGTATCCGATGTGAATGTCATCGAGGGAGTTCGGGAAACTTTGTTTAGCTTTTCACTTCCTTTGTCTGTAAATTTGGAGTTAGTATTACAAAGCATATATTATATATTATGTATATGTTTTCATCCTCACGCCTTCCCACAAGGGTCCCCGAAGGGGTAGGCAGAGGTGTATAGGTAATACCCACACACCCACTTTCCGCCAGAGGTATATTAGGTGCCAACGTGACAGATGGCGAGTCCATCGCCGTTACTCAAGCACGACTATACAGACGCCTTTGAATTTCTTCTCAGACGTATGCAGGTTTCCTCTCGATGTTTTCCTTCACCGTTCAGCTCGTGGTGTGACTAATCACTGTACTTAAGTTCAGAAAAACTCATTGGTACAGTCGTCAGTAGTAGTCGTCGTATGTTTTCATCCAGTCCCCAAAATATAGACAGGGGGTTGGAATATATCTCGCTCAGAGGATAAGCATTGCGATCTAGCGTAGCAATGCTGCAATTATTTTAAATTGCCGGAGATAATTAACTGTTTTTGTAAATAATGTTAATTATTTTGTAAGCCGTGGTGGCCGAGTAGTTCGAGCAGTTACCTGCGATGCAAAGGTCGCAAGTTCGAATTCCGACTGTACCAATGAGTTTTTCTGAACTTAAGTACAGTGACTAGTCACACCACGAGCTTTACGGTGAAGGAAAACATCGAGTGGAAACCTGCATACGTCTGAGAAGAAATTCAAAAGGCCTATGTAATAGTCGTGCTTGAGTAACGGCGATGGACTCGCCATCTGTCACGTTGGCACCTAATATACCTCTGGCGGAAAGTGGGTGTATGGGTATTACCAATACATCTCTGCCCACCCCTTCGGGGACCTTTATGGGAAGGCGTGAGGATATATTATATATTTTGTTGTATTTTTCGTGGCAGATATAGACTAATAATATTCATTGGTTTACGTGACAGACGGCGAGTCAGTCGACTACTCTCTAGCAAAACGTTTGATTTATTGAATTTCTTATCAGATGTATGCGTCCTCACAAACCTGCCTACCTTATAACCTATAAACCTTAGGCAAAGTATAGAAAAGCTTTCTGGTACAAGTTTGAAGCTCCAACGTGGAAGAAGAGGTAGAGGGCCACAATCAAACCTAGATCAAATCGATCAGGCAGTCAAGATGGGAGCGTCATGAGAACTCGAAAACATCAAGCATGTAGATGCAGCGAAAGAGGTTTGTCTATAGAGATCACTAGAGCTCTACGCTCTCTGTGACTGGGTGTCACTGGGTGGGTGTCGAAATTCCCAAAACTTCGTAGATACCACATATTTGATGTATTTTCACAACAGATATAAAAACAATAAATATGAGAACCAAACATTCAATAAATTCAAATCAACTTATACTTCACGTATCCTTAGTTTACACAAATATTTTTTTCTATCTCCCGAAAACTGTGTTCGCCGTAGCTCCCTACGCTGACCCGCAAAAATATTTTTTTATTGACACAAACTGAACGATTGGATTGACAAACAAATATACAAGTTGTTTGTGGACTCAGCGTCGGCTAGATTGTCAAACATGATAGCCAATTGTTGGAGTGTTTCGTGTATTTGTGTGGCAGTGTATGTGAGGAAATATTGTATTGGATTTTTTTACGTTGGCTCATACCATCAGATACGTTAATTTGTATGATTTCAATACTGCGGGATACCGATTGTCGGGATATTGTTTTTCTATAGTCAGTTTTATATCCTCACGCCTTCCCACAAGGGTCCCCGAAGGGGTAGGCAGAGATGTATAGGTAATACCCACACACCCACTTTCCGCCAGAGGTATATTAGGTGCCAACGTGACAGATGGCGAGTCCATCGCCGTTACTCAAGCACGACTATACATGCCTTTGAATTTCTTCTCAGACGTATGCAGGTTTCCTCTCGATGTTTTCCTTCACCGTAAAGCTCGTGGTGTGACTAATCACTGTACTTAAGTTTTTAGAAAAACTCATTGGTACAGTCGGGATTCGAACTTGCGACGTTTGCGTCGCAGGCAACTGCTCGAACCACTCGGCCACCACGGCTTTTAGTTTACGATAGTTTTCCAACTACCTTATAAATAACGATGATATAATATATATGATGTAACGATGATGATATAAGCTTCAATTCACAAGGGAACACTTAATGATAGTAATGTATTTATATCAGATATCTGGATCCATTGCTGTTAGTAAACATAGACTTAGAAGGAGACTCTGTCAATAAACTAAGTATATGTATATGTATGTATAAGTGTATGTATATAAGATAAGTACAGCATGGATTCCTCTATGAGGGTGTGAAAATATTCCTTCGGGGCCGCAGCGCGTGAGCGATACCACTGGTATTGCTAGCGTCCATGGGCGACGGTAACCGCTTACCATCAGGCGGATAGCATGCTTGTTTGCCACCCGTAGGGTATAAAAAAACCACAAAGAATGCCTATGATAAGTGAGCTGACATAACCAAAACTCGCATCGTATATTAAGTCTCCAGGTGTAATAAAACATCTCGCAAAAGTTTTTCTTCTCTTCTATAAGCCTATTGGTCAGACCATCTGGGCTTGACAATATTGACCACTTGAACAGCTTGACGTGGGTGGGTGGGTACTACCTATACACCTCTGCCTACCCGTCGGGGACCCTTGTGGGAACTCTTCGGGGACTCTTCAATTTTCAATTTCATTGAAAGTATGCATTATTACTGTCCTCTCACTTCATCGCACACTTTAAAACAAGGACGAACTCATAACGCGACCATTTTCCCGGAGTTCGCCTTATTTCGGCATTTGTCTTGCGAATCTCCACATTTAATCATAAGGTCTCGGGGGACGGGTGACATACCTGCGACAAGATTAATTTACGTTTGAGCTGCGACATGATATGGTATGTACCGTAACTGATATCCTACATAGCTTCTTTAAACGGGATGCGTGCAGTTCATGCGAATTCTATTGCTTTTAAGGGAGATTTGTCACAATACATTCAAAATTGCCGTGGTGGCCGAGTGATTCGAGCAGTTGCCTGCGACGCAAAGGTCGCAAGTTCGAATCCCGACTGTACCAATGAGTTTTTCTGAACTTAAGTACAGTGATTAGTCACACCACGAGCTTTACGGTGAAGGAAAACATCGAGAGGAAACCTGCATACGTCTGAGAAGAAAGGCGTATGTATAGTCGTGCTTGAGTAACGGCGATGGACTCGCCATCTGTCACGTTGGCACCTAATATACCTCTGACGGAAAGTGGGTGTGTGGGTATTACCTATACACCTCTGCCTATCCCTTCGGGGACCCTTGTGGGAAGGCGTGAGGATATATTATTTATATTATTATTATTATTACATTCAAAATTGAAATTGTTCGACTGGAGCCGTTTTTAGAAGCTCTTCCTACTTTTTTGTTACGCTGTCCTCCTGATAGTTATATTCGGTTATCTCCACCTATGTACGCTTGCTGGCTTGAATGGTTCGATAAGAAAAGTGCGGCTTCTACAAACACGCCGCTACAATATCGAAGACGAAGATCTGTGTATGAAACAAACTTCGCCTTTTAATTCTTTTATACGATGCCAAAGTGAATCGTTATTACTGACGAGTTTTATTTGGGCATATAAGGTTTGTTGTTATTGTACAAAAATGTTTGATCAATTTGACCTATTGGAGATGAAATTACTGGCTTTTCTTTTTTGTGCAAGATACTTAAATACATAATAAAATCAAGCCTAGTTTCTCGTTGGGTAGGCAGAGAGTAGAGCGCCAGTTCTCATTAGATTTGTATACCTCTTGCGTTACGTCTACATTCATCACTCGCATTATATATTAATTTTAATGATCTTCCATAGAGACCGACCACTGTTCCGTCCTCGCCGGCGAGGCTCGACGCGAATAAGCCGTAATGTTCCCCCCCGACCTCCGCCGCAAACGCCGGCCCGCGCCGAGCCAAACGCGCAAATCCCGCCCCCAAATAATATTTAAATAAAATTACCAGTCCAGCCCAGCTCCTTGCTTGCGATCCAGCAACGCCCTAAGCCGAGGTTCGTTCCCCACAGGGGGTGCCCTTCGCTGTGTTGCTTAAAAATAAAGTGCCTGGCCGGTTAAGTAGCAAAGTTCCCGGAACTCACGCTACGAGAGACAACACAAAAAAAAATCTTTCATAGAGAAGATAATCCGAGTAGAAACGACATTAGGCTATCCTATCAATTATTATACAGTGAAAAATGATCGGATTTTTATTTTATACACAATCTGAATATTTTATACACCAGCGAAAAGCCTGCGATGTTTGCATCGTTAATTGCCGAGAATGACGCGCGGATATTTATTGAAAGTTTTAATGCCACCTATTCAGGAATGTAGTGATGTGCTGTGTGACTGAATGAATAAAATAAGATTTTTATCACTCATTCATTCACTCAGGACTCACGCACACTACATAATTTAAGAATATTAGCTAAAATTTCATGTGTACCTATTACATTTGTAGTATGTTATAGAATAAAAAAATTCTACTTTGAATTCCGACTCTTCCAAGGGGTTTTTGAACTTAAGTACAGTGATACGTATACCTACGTCTTTAAATTTCTTCAGAAATGTATGCAGGTTTCTTTCACCGTAAAGCTAGTAGTTTTTTTATAGCACTAAAGCGGATGGTTAAAGCATGCGGCCATACGGTAAGAAGTTTGAAATATGAGGAATTCCTTCTTTCAACACGTCATATTTGAACACGATTTACTCTCCGGCTCCCTCTTTATCTGAGCGGTACAATTATTATTTTCAGAATTATGTCATATTTTAAAACGCACGCTGAATATTTTATTACAGAAACGAAATTATACAGTTTTATGTATTTTTCGATATTTATATTTTAACTACGCTACAAACTGAAATGTATTTCCTTTATTGCTCGTTTATTTGCGTATATGGAATGAAAAGTATTGAAATAAATCGAAACTCTACCATGTTTCGAAAAATAATAATAGAATTTTCGATAAAAAAAAATATTTTTATAATTGCTTTGTTATTCTTTAAAAGTTTATCCATACATAGAAATTGTTTGAACACGTTATTAATTGTTTTTTTCTATATATCCTCACGCCTTCCCACAAGGGTCCCCGAATGGGTAAGCATAGGTGTATAGGTAGTATACCCACACACACCTACTTTCCACCAAAGATATATTTTAGGTGACAACGTGACAGTTACTCAAGCACGACTATACATACGCCCTTGAATTTCTTCTCAAATATGTGTTGGTTTCCTCTTGATATTTTTCTTCATCGTAGAGCTCGTGGTGTTAGTCACATCACTGTACTTAAGTTCAGAAAAACTCATTAGTACCGTCGGGATTCGAACTAGAAATCTTTGTGTTGCAGGCAACTACCTGACACTTGGCCACCACGGCTCTAACACAAGAAACTTCCTACTAAAGTGCAATATTTTCTGAGGATTTCTTTATAAATTATTATATCTTGAAATATTTTTCACGCAAAATTTTATAAAAATAATTTAATATAATTTGACACAGAGATATATTATTATCTAGATTATCACACGAGCCGTGAGCCGTGGTGGCCGAGTGGTTCGAGCAGTTGCCTGCGACGCAAAGGTCGCAAGTTCGAATCCCGACTGTACCAATGAGTTTTTCCAAAACTTAAGTACAGTGATTAGTCACACCACGAGCTTTACGGTGAAGGAAAACATCGAGAGGAAACCTGCATACGTCTGAGAAGAAATTCAAAAGGCGTATGTATAGTCGTGTTTGAGTAACGCCGATGGACTCGCCATCTGTCACGTTGGCACCTTATATACCTCTGGCGGAAAGTGGGTGTGTGGGTATTACCTATACACCTCTGCCTACCTCTGATATAGATATATATATATATATATATATATATATCAGAGGTAGGCAGAGGTGGATATAGATATATATATATATATATATATATATATATATACATATATATATATATATATCACACGAAATGTTATGTCAAGAAATAATATGTCATATTCCAAAAAAACATTGATATAAACTTTTAGCCGCGGGACTAGCAGACCCAGCTATGTCTTAAATAATAATAAGAATGTGGTTGGTACACCCTATTAAGTATCAACAGAGACCTGTGGGGCGCTCGTCTCTTCTTTATTCAACTTCGCCACCTGGGACATTCCCAGCCAGGAGCTCTGCTAGACTAGACAACTATCCCCCATGACTTAGGGCTAATATTTGCTGAGTACTGAATTAATTTGAATGCAATCAACTTTGTCACATGGACAATGAACCTTCGCGAAGTCCTTCAAAAACTCGTTTATGTAAATTTCAAGTCAACCGCACGCTAAACTGTCCTTAACAAGTCGCTAGAGAGATAGTGTCATAGTCCATAGTTCTTCACAGCGCACGTAAGAGCGTCTTACACGTAAAGTTGTTATTAAGGGTAATTTAATGCGGCTCCTTACCCGGATGTGCCGGCGGCAATTAAACCTTAGTTATGACGTTCTGAGGAAAGCATTGGAACACACAGCACTGGAATTGGAGCTGTTTCTTGTATCACAAAAGAGGACTACGATACGGTCAACCGCGCAGGTTTTATAGTATTATTATTATTTAGGTATTGCCTAACAGTCGTGGTGGCCGAGTGGTTCGAGCAGTTGCCTGCGACGCAAAGGTCGCAAGTTCGAATCCCGACTGTACCAATGAGTTTTTCTGAACTTAAGTACAGTGATTAGTCACACCACGAGCTTTACGGTGAAGGAAAACATCGAGAGGAAACCCGCATACATCTGAGAAGAAATTCAAAGGCGTATGTATAATCGTGCTTGAGTAAAGGCAATAGACTCGTCATGTCACGTTGGCACATAGAATATATCCCTGGCAGAACGGGTGTGTGGGTATTACCTATACACCTCTGCCTACCCCTTCGGAGACCCTTGTGGGAAGGCGTGAGGATATATATATTGCCTTACAGTATCTGTTTTTATCAAGTGTTGCCCCGAATAATCAGTTAATTTTTGCGGTCTGTATATATTTACGTCCGTTAGTCTATTTGAGCTTTCAGGCATCGCACTACAAATGTGTGGGATTTTAACAAAACCGAGAGGTTAATTGCGGATATTGTTTATCTTCAAATGCATTATATATTCTATGCATGTGTATGTCATTCTAAGCTTCCAAAAGTAAATCGATCATGATAATTTATTTGCGCAGTATCGTAGATAGCTAAGATTCACAATTAGTCTCTTAGCTGGCTTTTTTATTAGTTATTACAACAGTTTTATCATAGCCTATCTTTTCTTCGCACATATTAAATCCTGAACGCTCAACTATAGCAGCCTACTGAGAAGCATAGAATAGAAACCCATAACCATTCCGCAAAGAGGAACAGATTTCGCGATATTGTTTTGGTTCCGCATGCACGCAGCCGTTTATTTTATCACAAGCAGTCGCCATAACTTCACGAACTCCTAAGGGACTTTCTTTCCTAAAGGTATTTACTCACGAGTACCGCCAGACCGTAACAATAATTCGCTATAGGCCATATTGTCTCGTTTGACCACCGAACGGTGATTGGGAAGTTAGCAGGAAACTATCTGTCTAAAAGTCATAAGGACGCAAATGCATAGGTGTCTTTGTCTCTTTTTCTTACCGATCAAGAGATACGCAAGGGTGAGAAGACAAATACGTTATTGTCATTTTTACAATTACCTACGAAATACGTATAATAACGTAAATACAATTTACCGTTGAATCTTTGATTATTTCTTTTTTGCACAAACTGCCAGTTAAAACTAAAGTAAGTTCAGTCCATCCATAGGCGGAGGTAACCGCTTTATGTTAGGCGAAACAAACACACGTCAATTTACCACTTTATTAATCTAATACATCTAGCAAATATATCATCTAACAAATAATAATATATCCTCACGACATCCAAGAAGCGCCCGAGATGAAAGACAGAGATGACTAGGTAGCACGCACACACCCAATTGAAATATTTTTGGTGGCAACGTAACAGATGGCGAGTCCATCGCCGTAACTCAAGCACGATTATACATACGCCTTTGAATTTCTTCTCAAAAGTATGCGGGCTTCCTCTCGATGTTTTCCTTCACCGTAAAGCTCGTAGTGTTGCTAATCACTCTATTTAAATTCAGAAATACTCTTTGGTACAGTTTGGATTGTAACTTGGAATCTTTGTATTGCAGCCAACTACTCAAACGGCCACTCGGCTCATTTAAACATATAATGCTGACTGATCCTGAAGCTTTTTACATAATCACAGTGTAGGATTAGAGTATCGAGCTTCAATCCTTAGTGTATAAGATGTCAGTTCAACATGAAATGCAAAATGTCCATTTGGTAAGCCTTTGTACAAACTTTTCGGAAAACATTGTTGTTCACACTTTGACACTGCTCGTGGGTAGTAAGCCTTAAATTCCTGTAACATGAACGCTGATTGAGATTGGAGGCTTCGCCGGGGGACACTGTATCTTTATACGCGAATAGTGGGATATTTCAAGACTTCAAGATGTTCAGAGAAACGATACTATGTTGATATACTTCACAGTCCATCAACTTATAGTAGGTATATCGACTTTGATTCGACGACGCGATCAAATTATTTCTTGCGTATAAAAAACTTTTTTTTTTAAATACGGTGAAGTCACACCACGAACTTAACGATGAACAAAAACATCGAGAGGAAACCTGCAAACGTATGAGAAGAAATTCAATGTGCATGTGTGGATACTACCTATCCACCTCTGCCTATCCTTTTAGGGACATTTGTGGGCAGGCGTGAGGAAATATAACTTTATATTATTATATTGTTTTTTTCGTTTTATTATGTCTGCCAACCCCGTGAAGCACTCGGCGTGATGATATGCATATTTTCGTTTGAGAATTTGAAATCAAAAGTTCTGGAAACCGACTAGGATGTTAAGACTGATGAATGTGGAAGAGGAAGTCGATAGAAAACTTACGCTTTACTCTCTTTCATATCTGTCCATCATCTATATACATCTCTTCATACTTGCTCACAGGTGTCAGGAATGGGAATCGAACAAATCAAATCAAATCAAATCAAAATATTTTACTCAACGTAAGGGACACAGGGAACACTTATTGAACGTCATATACTTAATATAAACTAAAGTTACCACCGTTTCCAAGAAAAATACCTGCCAGGAGAAGAAACGGCGAAACAAACTCCCCTGTTCTCTTTTATCATTTGTTCCCTTTTACGTAGGGGTAGAAAAAGATAAAATGACATATAACTCTATGTAAGAGGAGCAATTCATTGCTATGTGTGGCCATCATTCAAATAATCTGATGTTGTATAATAAGCTTTTTGTATTAATATACTTCGAACGAACGACCAATAATATTGCACAGTGTACCTCTACAAAAAGCTTGAAATTATAATGAAAATGCGCAGCGTTTGCTGTAGCTTTAATATTCCGTATATTTCAGCGTGGCTGGTCACTCGCGAGCCCGCAGGTAGCTCGGGGACTGCGAGAGCTGTATTTTCAACAACCCCAGGCTTGTTAGAACCTCGAAGGATGTATATAATAAAGCTAATTAACGTGCGCTGTAAGCATTCAATTTATTGTGTTCATGATATAATACACATGATTAGGAGGCAAGCCTTTTATGAATTCGGTTAGGAAATTTAATTTGATTATATAAGTTTGTTTTGCAGAGCCGTGGTGGCCGAGTGGATCGACCAGTCACCTGAAACACAAAGATTGCAACTTCAAATCCCGACTTTACCTGACTGAATGATTATTTCTGAATTTAATACAGAATTAACTACAGGGAAACCACAAAATTTACGGGGAGGGAAAACATCGTGAGAAACCCATCGGGAAGAAATTCAATATTATGTACGTATGTATAGTCGTGCTTGAGTAAAGGCGATGGACTTTCCATCTGTACTATACACATCTCCCTACGCCTTTAATTAAAGTTATAGAGAGGCGTGAAGATATTATTAAAAAACGAATCTATTTTACACACAAGCTGCTACCTGGATAGCACATATGAACATCGCATCCCACATAACATACTCATGTGTGTGTAGAGCATACGAAACATTGAATGTAGTTAATGTAATTTTCAAGGAAGATGCTGACCAACGAGCTACTAATGAAATTCAAACACTACGAAGTAATTATCTCAAAAGTTTGCAGCTGTGTTGAGCTGCGCCTGAGTGCTCTGAGATAGAATTAAAGCAATCGCCCGCAAAGTCAACGTAACTGTGCGCGTACATTCACATTATTCTCGCTATAAACGTTTCTAGGTTGGTTTCCATTAGGTATTGTGATAGGAATAGAGTTTGGTTAGAGATTTTCATGGGAATAGCGTTTGTATACAATTGACACTCAAATCGCTTGACTGTACTATTATTTAGCGATACATCACTGATAAATATGTTCTCGTGGAGATTTGGAAATACGTCAAGAGAATATAACACCACCCAAAAGTATCTTTCTTTATTCAATTATTTATGATCTAGTTACTGAATCAGACTTACCTCCATCATGTTTTCATGCCATGCCCATTTAATACCCTCGGGGGTCACGTGTAGGTTCTCAAGGGTCAAATCTACGGACGCCGGCAGCAGTGTACCTCAATGTTTGCTATCCTGCATAATTTAGTAGCTGTTTTGAACCCTTATTTATAGCTACTTTATTGTTCTGAATTTACAAATAATATTAATTGGTTCTTATATAGGATATATAATAATAAAATGATTATTATATGTATTTATTATTATTTCATTTACATCCGTGGACCCTTGTGGGAAGGCGTGAGGATATATTAATATATTATATTATTTATAGTAAGTATAGTACTGGCAATAGTATATTACTTATCTAGATCCGCACAATTATACAAATACAAGATCAGCCAACTTGAGGAATGCTTGAATAACATTATTATTACTCCGAGCTAAGAAATCTCTATTGCCATCGTCACTCCCTTTTCAGACACGTAACTTGGCATCCCATAAGGCTTATTCAAATTAGTTGCACATTTAACTGTCTGTACGATTAATGAATAGATACGTGCCGTATGCGGAACATTTGTGGTGCTCGATAAACTCACAACGTGCATTGTCATAACGTACGCGGTGTTCTGTTGTTTTACAGCACGTTACGTTCATAGCAATAGCGTGTGGGCATGAGATATTCACTTAAATAACCCACCCTAGAAATAAGTCGCCCATTCGTTGCTTATAAGGATATTCAGTCACTAGATAAAGAACGAGAAAGTCTTTGTAAGTGAATAAATATTTATTTGTATATCTCCATACCTTCCCACAACGGTCCCCAGGAAGGGTCACTTTCGCCGGAAATATATTTCAAGTACCAACGTGAGAGATGGCTCTTTAAATATCTACTTAGCGTATTCAAACATTCCTCTTAATATTTTCCTTCACTGTAAAGTTAGTCGTGTGACTAAGCGTTTACGTATAGCTTAAAGTTCAAGCTTAGCAAATTAAATCACTCGCAATAACTTATATAAAGCATCGTGGAATAGATCGTGACCTGAATACCAATACATTTAAATCCCCAACTAATATTACGTAACCCTTTAAATAGAAACTAAGTAATTCGATATCCTCCCCGAGGGTATGAGCCACCGTCCCGTCGCTAGCACAAACATATCGGCTTACCCCTAAAGTAACGCTATTCCTCTGTGGCATAAAAAGGCATTTGATACAGCCTCCGAAAACAAAGTATGACCGTACTTTGCGTTGATTTAACATAGGGTTCAGTGAATTTTAACGTAAATGATTTTGTATGGATGCAAAAATATACCTCACATTTTTTCTATTATGCAAATTTTTTTCTTTAACCTTTTTCGACGTTTTATAAGTGCCCACCTGGCCTAAGATTTGATCTAGATTTTGATTTTACCATCTATTAAAACTGTATTTATTTCCTTGGTGAAACCACACCCCGTTATATTCACAAACTAAGCAACGCTTGTTCTATGGAAAAAGACAACGATATACCTCTACGCCAACCCACAAGGATCCCGAAGGTATAGGCTATACATATATTTTAGGTGCTATCCTGATAGATGGTGAGTCCATCGCCGTGACTCAAGCACGACTATACATACGTCTTTGAGTTTCTTCTCAGATGTATTCAGGTTTCCTCTCATTGTTTTCCTTCACAGTTAAGTTCGTGGTGGTTAAGTAACTGTACTTCAGTTCAAAAAACTTCAGTCACTTCGGTTTCTACCAATAGTTAAGGCGTGAGGATATTCTTTGGACTCGGTTTTGAATTAATTTGTCAAGTGGCACTTCTCTAATCATAGGCATAGCTCAAAGCACGGATGGTACTACTTTTGAAACTAGTCCGAATGTCATATCAATTGATGTAGCCTTTTCACTTACTACATCATAGTTCGAGACCGTATATACGGTGCCTAAATATATCAAATTGAGGTCGTGTTTGTGACACGGGATCTGTCAGAGCTATGTTGGATAACGTGATTTCGTTTCAACACTATTATATCAGAATATGTATTATATGCTGGGGCTATACAATCGTCAAATTGCTAGTTGTTAAATTTGTTTTAAATTTAGAACATCTCACCGATAAACACCAGATTTATTTCTGTCTAGCGGTGCCCGCGACTTCGTCCGCGTGGAATTTAGGTGAATTATTCAGGTGAATGTCCAGTTCGTCCCGCTATCTTCTGATTCGGGTCTCTGCATCACGTTCTCTAAGGTCCATCGTGTAGTTTGACAGTTAAAATTTATACATACATACATAAAATCACGCCAATCCCTAAATGGGGTAGGCAGAGAGTATTGTTACGATGGAAGGTTCTGGAGGGCTTGCCGTGTGAAAGTCATGCCAAACAACAACATTTAGCCGGAAATATAGACAAAAGGAGGCAATTAAGAAAGGACGTAAACAAGTTGTTTTCGTCGCCCGGCCATTGTTCTGCGGATGCATCCACACGGCAATTCTACGAACATCTTAATGGCAGTCTAGAGCCTTCCACCGATATCTAGTATATCGTGCCGGTGCCATATATAAGGCGGTATCCGATGGGCACGGGCAGTCTGAGCGAGTTCGTTAAGTGAGTCAGTTAGTCTGAGCGAGTTCGTTAAGTGAGTCAGTTAGTCTGAGCGAGTCAGTTTAGAGAGTTAGTTTAGTGAGTCTGAGTTAGTGAGTTTAGTTCAGTGCGAGTGATCACAAGTGTTTTATCGGTGACTATAGTGAGTGTTACAGTATTAGTGAAGTGTTTCAGTGCCTAGTGTTTACTGTGTTCTACTGTTACTGTGTTGTAGTGTATACAGAGTAGAAGTGTTTCAGTACCTAGGGTTTACTGTGTTGTACTAGTGATCAGTGTTATAGTGAATAGAATCGTAGCGAAGTGTAAGGATTTATCGTACAAGTCTCCGGAATTATATTGTGTATAGAATAAAGTGTCGTTTAAAGTGCATCAACCGGCTATCATTAAATTATCCCGAACCCCAGCTCGTAACAGTATAGAGCCCCAATTTTCTCAATTTCAAATTATGTATGAGGAATTTTAGAAATCTGCCTGCAAACCAGTATTGTATGTGAGAAAGTTCTAGAACTACGTGCCTGAAAACTACTCATGGGATGCCCTATTAGACAGCAGGTGACGTCATTACAAGTACTAAAACGTCATTGGTATCAATGTGGAAATCTTTGTTATTTTATTTTGACCACTGGACGAACTAAGTTAGATTTTTTTTATTTTATGCACAGTCAGGTTTAGAATCTAATTCTTCCCAATAACCGCTAACTGAAGTTTAAATGCAAATAAGCGAACACAAAGAATGCTACGCTTTGTAAACAGAAATCTATATGATTTTGTAACTTTATTTTCGGGGGCCCATCAACCCAACCGAACCCTACTTAACCGAATCACGAAACTATAAAAAATCTTCCCCAACTTTCAAAAGGTATTCAGTACGAAACTGTTGTCGGAAATTCAAAAACCGTTTTACAAAGTTGCGCCGGCCAAGTTTGTGGAGTTTGAACCGGGTTTCTTAAAACCTAGTTTATTTGTGTTGGGTCCGCATAAACTCGCATTTCCCGTGGGTTCCATCGCGGTTGCGGCCGTGGTGCGTTCACACGGGCTTTCAGGGATGAAGTGCGCAACGTGAAGCTTTAAGCAAGTTGGAACATTAGTTCTCGCAATAGACACAATCATATATTTTTGATATTTCAGAGTCGTGGCCGCAAAGATCGCAAGTTCGGATCCCGACTATACCAGTGAGTTTTTCTAAACTTAAGTGCAGTGATTAGTCACACCAAGAGCCTTACGGTGATGGAAAACATCGAGAGGAAACCTGCATACGTCTGAGAAGCAATTCAAAGGCGTGTGTATAGTCGTGCTTGAGTAATGGCGATGAACTCGCCATCTGTCACGTTGGCACCTAAAATATATCTCTGGCAGAAAATGGGTGTATGGGTATTACCTATATACTATATACTCTAAAACTACTATATACTCTGCCTACCCCTTCGGAGACCGTTGTGGGAAGGCGTGAGGATATATTATTTTTCCATACTTCTTTCGCTTAATCCACATTCATCAGTCTCTTAATACAATTCAATTCTTTGCCATTTCCATCCTTGAGTGTACATCGTCCGTGATCGTTTGATCCAGGTAGTTGGAACGTGGTCTTCCTCTCACACTTTCGCATTGCGTAACTGTTTCCTCAACCTTTCTTCAATAAAATGTTTATTTCTCTTCTTGCTCGCACTTTCGTATTAAATTTCTATATGTATAGATATAGAGAATATAAATATACATGTGTATTTGAAAATTGAGGAAGGTAGGGCATAACGGGTTTCCCGTTCGAATTTGGAGCTGCCCGCCTGGGGCAGGACCTCCACCTTATAGAAGTCCGTAGCCAAATAACAATTTTTTTTGTGTTGTGTTCCTACGCGGTGAATAATGTTTCCAGTAATGAGCTCCTTGGGGAGGGGGTGGATTGTTATATTGGGTTGGCAACAGAGGGATTAATCCCACTATGCTGGCAACACAGTATAACTTTCCAAACACAGAGTGGCAACACGCAAGTAATACTTCGGTATTATAAGCGTAAATAGGCTGCGGTAAGTTTGCCACTCTAGTTGTATAAAAAAAAATCACGTGACTGTTTTATGTTTAGCAATCCAGTAACTTGCCCGGAGTGAATACACACGTGTGCGATATATGCAATTTTAAGATTCAGTATTCCTGTCTCCACCATGGATCGCAGTTTATTTATTCTGCTTTCGGCGATATTAAGCCGTGGTGGCCGAGTGGTTCGAGTAGACGCCTGCGACACAAAGATTGCAAGTTCGAATCCTGACTGTATCAATGAGTTGTTCTGAACTTAAGTACCCCAGTTTGGGATAAGTCACACAACGCCCACACACCAGATATACGGTGAAGAAAAACTGTCATAGTTACAGAAATGGGTATAAGCTAGATTTTGTCCTATACGACACATGTGCATTGATATCTATTGATGCTAAAATGTGGGTAACACCGTTGGTTGTAAAAAGTTGTAAAAAGAGCCGTGGTGGCCGAGTGGTTCGAGCAGTTGCCTGCGACGCAAAGGTCGCAAGTTCGAATCCCGACTGTACCAATGAGTTTTTCTAAACTTAAGTACAGTGATTAGTCACACCACGAGCTTTACGGTGAATGAAAACATCGAGAGGAAACCTGCATACGTCTGAGAAGAAATTCAAAGGCGTATGTATAGTCGTGCTTGAGTAACGGCGATGGACTCGCCATCTGTCACGTTGGCACCTAATATACCTCTGGCGAAAAGTGGGTGTGTGGGTATTACCTATACACCTCTGCCTACCCCTACGGGGACCCTTGTGGGAAGGCGTGAGGATATAAAAGTTCTATATATATCTATATATACATTTTATTATACATCATGAGTCGTAAACAAGCACATGGCCCACCTGATGGGAAGTGCTCACCGAAGACTATTTACGCTCACGATACCGAAGTTCCACTTGCGCGTTGCTACTCTGTGTTCGGAGATTCATACTATGTTGACAGCATAATGGGACTATTCCCTCTGCTGCCACAATATAACAGTCCTCCCCTACCCAAGGAGCTCATTGTTGGAAGCCTGATTCATCGCGCAACACAATACAAAAAAAATTTTACTTGGCCGACTGACAGACTTTTATGAGGTAGATGTCCCAGTCGGGCAGCTCCAAATTCGAACGGGAAACCCGTTATTGGTAACCCTACCTCTCTTAATTTTTTTATCTATACGACACCGAGGTAAAGAGCCACAGAAGCTGTGACTGTTTGTAATTGTGCTTAACGTGCTTACCGAGCCAAATATTTGTCTTAAGATGATGAAATACCAGTCACTAGTATCAATTTGCTCAGTAGCACAACTTGCAAACTGAGTGGCGCTCTACCAAACACAGCCTAATTAATCTTGTTTACTGAACCCCTTATCTACTTGTCCGTTTGATCTAATATTACATCGTATGCTTATAGCGGTTAAGGGTGATGAGGGCACAATATGCTGGAATTTTGGGTATAAGTACGCTTTGTTTCAAGGTATCTCCTGCTCGAAATTTGAATTGCTTGACCTTGGATAATGATTCGCTGGTGCCTCCCTTTCGAAATTGGAATTTGGAATTCCCTGACTAGGTTGATGCTCCACGGGTGTCCCACGTTCGAAATTTGAATTGCCTGGCTGGTGTGATATTCCTGCGGTATCTACCATTCGAAATTTGAACTGCCTGACTGGGTTGATGTTCCTATGGTGTCTACCTTTCTAAATTTGAATTGTCTGACTGGAATGATGTTCTTGCGGCATTTCCCGATCATATTCGTTCAATGTGAGAGGCTCTGTTCACATCAAACTGTACATCACGAGTCGCTCACGGGTAGGCAGAGAGAGTAGGGGGCTAGTTCTAGATCTCTTTCGCTTCATCCACATAAAATCTCTTCATACATTATATACATTTTTGAGTGTACATATTATATCGTTGTTTTGCTCCCATATGCAAACAGTTTAGTTAGGACGGTCAATTACTAAATTATCTCAAAATCGTATATGTATTCTTGTTACCGTAATTAACTCATTAGCTCTTAAAACCACGAACCCAAATCTTAGAGACCCCACTATACAACAAACCAAGCCGTACTAAATGAAATCCTTAATTTGTTCTCGATAATTCTGTTGCAAAATAATAAAACGTAGGTAGCAAGCAAACAGTTGCGGCAACAATGGCCCATTATACAGTATTGGGAGTGCGGTGACCCCGTCATTAGAGCAGGCGGGCTCGTCTGCAAAAAGTTTTCCTTCCAAAACATGGAGCTATGGAGCGTACGTTTTTGTCCCAACTTTTTACGGTCCAGTACTCCTAATAATAATATCCAGACTCAAACAAAACTGTTCAGTTATTCTAAAGGCCAGCAGCAACGAAAATACGTATGTCTTCACTCCAGTCCAGGTCCCTGGGTTGCTTAGAAGACATCGCTAATAAATGGATTAACGCCAGCTGCACGTACGAAAAAAGATGACTCATTGTCCCGTTACGCTCATTGTAACGTTACGATCGGAGCGAGAGCGCTTCACAAGCGAGCGAAAGGCACGATCGGTTTGAGCGTTCGGCTTCCGCCGCATCTACCTCTCTCATTAAAGCATGTAATCATTTCATCAATGTTTCGTTATGACGTTGTCACGAGAAGAAATTCAAAAGGCGTATGTATAGTCATGCTTGAGTAACGGCGATGGACTCGCCATCTGTCACGTTGGCACCTAATATACCTCTGGCGGAAAGTGGGTGTGTGGGTATTACCTATACACCTCTGCCTACCCCTTCGGGGACCCTTGTGGGAAGGCGTGAGGATATATTATTATTATAAAAACTATCCTAATCCGAGGAACTTATGCGTATAAGCAAAGCGTGTACATCGCTAGATAGACTTGAAAAAATTGTTTGTTAATAAAAATAAATACACGCTACTCCACACCACTTCTGTTCGCGAAACAAACGCTTTCATTTAAGCAGGTTTTCGCTCGCTGTCGTAACTTATTTGCATAAGTAAAACCGGGAAATGGTCCGAAAAATGTACGGAGCGGCAGACAGACTCATTCGCAACAAACGTCACAGCAGTAATCCTATTGTAATCACCCCTCCATTAATTCCACCCCCAGTCTGTGATCTGGGATGCAATGAATTTTTTACTTAGACTTAAATAGGATTCCAATTTTTCCGCTGCCTGGTTTGCTATCGATGTTATGTTGGCTCGGCTTCGATCGAATCGGTTTGAAAAATAAATTAGTTTTAAATCTCCTTGGTGGTTTGAATAGCTTAATGCATATGCTTATAATCTGATTCGAAATTCGAACGGGACACCCACTATGCCGTACCCCATAGTGGGTGTCCCGTTCGAATTTCGAATCAGAATCAGATCTTCATACTCTGAATCCATGATTCTGATTCTGATTCGAATTTAGAGCTGCCCGACTGGGGCAGGACCTCCACCTTATAGAAGTCCGTAGCCAAATAACACATTTTTTTCTGTTGTGTTCAGAGGTTTCCAATAATTAGGTCCTCGGAGAGGGGGAGGATTGTTATATTGTGCTGACAGCACAGGGATTAGTCCCATTATGCTGCCAACACAGTATAACTCTCCGAACACAGAGTGGCGTACAAGTGATACTTCAGTATCGTGAGCGTAAATAGGCTATGGTAACCGCTTGCCATCAGGTGGGCCATATGCATAAAAAATGTCTTGTGCTATCTTAATAGCCACCATGGCCGAGTGGTACGAGTAGCAACAGCAGTAGAGCAGAGATATTTACGTGCTAATGTGACAGATGGCGAGTCCGTCGCCGTTACTCAAGCACGACTATACATACGCCTTTGAATTGCTTCTCAGACGTATGCAAGTTTCCTCTCGATGTTTTCCTTCACCGTAAACCTCGTGGTGTTACTAATTACTGTACTTAATTAAATTCAGAAAAGCTGATTGTTACAGTCGGGTTTCAAACTTGCAATCTTTGTGTTGCAAGCAACTACTCAAACCACTATGTAACCGCTGTGTAAAAATCTTTACTTATATCTATATATATATTTATATATGCATAGTGGCATAATTCTATATACAATACTAGGACCATTCAGGATGTACCAAATCCACAGTTAGCTCAGCTGTAGATAGATATAAGTCAAAGATTTTTACACAGCATCCCGTTGAGGTTTAGAAAAGAATTTCAATATAGCGCCCGGTTTGTGGCTAGAACTATTTGAATAAAAACCTTTTACGTCAAGTAACTATGTGGTTCGTTCTATGTGTGTATTTGTTTTGTGGTAAAACTACTTCAGCAAGGATAATGTTACCCAATATTTATTGAGTTAGGGTCTATTTTCTTTTGAAGTGAATCGAGGAATATGCTGCGTCTTTTTGTAGAGCCGTAGTGACCGAGTGGTTTAAGCAACGTGCTAAGTCAAGATGTTTCGGTAATGCTTAGGGTCGGCAGCACGCGAGCGATACCCTTGGTGTAGCAAGCGTTCATAGGCGGCGGTAACCGCTTGCCATCAGGCGGACCGCATGTTTGTTTGCCGCCATTGTGATATATATAAAAAAAGAAAAACAACATAAAAGCCGTGGTGGCCGAGTGGTTCGAGCAGTTGCCTGCGACGCAAAGGTCCCAAGTTCGAATCCCGACTGTACCAATGAGTTTTTCTGAACTTAAGTACGGTGATTAGTCACACCACGAGCTTTACGGTGAAGGAAAACATCGAGAGGAAACCTGCATACGTCTGAGAAGAAATTCAAAGGCGTATGTATAGTCGTGCTTGAGTAACGGCGATGGACTCGCCATCTGTCACGTTGGCACCTAATCTACCTCTGGCGGAAAGTGGGTGTGTGGGTATTACCTATACACCTCTGCCTACCCCTTCGGGGACCCATGTGGGAAGGCGTGAGGATATATTATATAAAAACAACATGCAACGTATACACTCCTATCCTTATATTGCTTTATTAGTACGGACCGAGGACCTCACAAAGTATCTACAGCAAACCAGGCTTCATATGGGGGACTTCTCGGTAGCAAGCCGGCAGACGGGATCAGGTTGATGTCTAATTAGAATTACAAAAGAAGTGTGTAAAATTACCCTGAACAAAGTGGAAGAACTTTTAATATATTTTATGACTAGCTGTCCCGCCCAGCTTCGCTCGGGTGAAAAAGTTAAATTGCCCGTAGCACGATCGCAGCGCCACCTATCGGGTCCAATTTAATATAGCCTATGTTACTCGTGGATAATGTAGCTTTCGAATGGTGAAAGAATTTTAAAATCGGTCCAGTAGTTTTTGAGCCTATTCATTACAACCAAACAAACAAACAAAGTTTACCTCTTTATAATATTAGTGAGATGAACAGTCGTGCTACAGAAACAGCGATGGACTCGCCAGTAAGTTTAGCATCTAAATACGAAATACGTATACGTTTAGAGGAATTTTGGCGCTATTACGCCTTAACCCCTAAGAACCCTTGAAAGAAGCCTTATCAAAACATTTTTTCGCATAATAAACATAAAAAATCCCGCCCTCAATATCAATTTCCTTAAACATATTCACAACGAGTGGATATTATCCAAACAATATATTCCAAAAGATAGGCAATAATCGTCCTTTGACCCGAAGCATTCCATTTTGAATGGAGCGGCGCATGAATTGCTGTTTTTCCTCCGGTCGGTTAGATAGGCATGCAGACGCGTTGGGAGGGTTAATAGAAGAATGTTCTCGCTTTGCCCTGACAAAGACCTATTCTTATATACTAACCCTTTATATCTCCAGCGGGTACTAGCAGTTTATATCATTATTGCTCTTTATGCATACAATAATCTGTTTCAAGCTCTAGAATAATCGCCCGCTGGAGTTTTTCAAGAAAAAAAAAATATAATTAAAGTTATTGATTAATCAGACACACGAGCTTTACGTTGAAGTAAATATTTTTTAGAAGTCATTGGAAGACTTTTGTATACATAGTTGTGATTAAGAAACAGCGTTGGACTCGCCATTTGTCACGTTCGCACGTAAATATATATCCGATAAAAATGAGGTATGGTACCACTTCTTCTTCTTCTTGCCGCTAAGGCGACTCTTGTGAAGAGGTGTAAAGACATTGGATTTCTACTTCGCTCAATTTACTGCATTAATGGTTTACTAAAGAGCGATATAGTACATAGATAATATATATAGAACTACAGCTGTGGTGGCCGAGTGATTCGAGCAGGTTGCCTGCAACGCAAAGAATGCAAGCTCAAATCCCGACTGTACCAATGAGTTTTCTGAACTTAAGTACAGTGATTATTCACAGTCACGGTCTCGCCATCTTTCACGTGAGCACCTAAAATATCTCTCTGGCGGAGAGTTGGTGTGTGAGTAGCACCCATACACCCTTATGGGAAGGCGTAAGGATTACATAGTATGTAGAAATATGTATATACATAGTAGGTAGAAACTTTACCTGTAAGCGCGTTCAGTAATCTAGCAACATAGAGTTCCTGTGCGATAGTATGCCTATCTCGTTACGGCGCGCCGCTGTGGTCGCAGTAAAACCATTTTAATTGAAAAAGTTCGCACAGTAAGTGGCTTGCTCGCTTGCTATCTATTAATGAGGACAAACTATTTTTCATAATGGTCAAACATTGCAAGCAGCTTAAGAACGGGGAAGACATAAGCGATCTCCCGTTAACATTGTACATTGTTACTTAAACGATCATCCGGAGAGCAGAAGGAAATAACATCCGTATTTCAACGGAGATATATTTACTTACTAACATGACAGAGGGCTCACTCATCGCCATTTCTCAAGCACTACACATGTCTTTGAATTTTACGAAAGAATGGCTTCCCAATGTTTCCTTGGTCGTAAAGCTTGGGAGTGGCTAATCACTACATTTAAGTTCAGAAAGAACTCATTTGTATATTCAAAATGAATGCGTTGCAGGCGATTACCTATTCAACTGTTTTAGCCTCATTAAAAATTAAATATTATTAGGTACATATATAGTAGAATGAGGAACGGTTGAATGAATTGAATGACTGAGTGACTGAGTGAGTTGACACTGGATTTTGACGTATATACCAATAACAAAGTTGTGTCTGTTGAACCACAGTCGGACAGATAGTGTATAAGAAAGATTAAATACGTAGTGATTGTAATCAACGAATAAACTCTAACTTGATCATGTATAAGATATGTGACTAGCTTCCATTCATATATACATTAACAACGATGTGAAGATTGAAGCACAAATAGAGACTAATTTGGAAAGGACATTTATCATTCGTAAGTCCTGCAATGATTACCTTTACGACACGCGAATTGACAATAACAATCCCTTTAAAACTTTAAACCATACACCTTAAGGTCTCAATTTGATTGGCAGAAGATGAGGCAATTTAACCCTAAACTAACAATTATCTCTTCATACAACATTCAGTAGAGGTGGCGGCTTAATTACAATATTATATATTAACAGGCGCCCTTGCGGTGTAAGATTCAAAATATAACGATAACAGGACATGAATTACCAACTAAAATTAAATATTAGCTTCTATGTACCTTCACATTTTCCCAACAGGTTCCCCAAAGGATTTTGAACCGAATAGGTGTAACGAAACACCGACTTTTCGATCAAATATAGTTAGAAGCCATATGGCCCGTGACAGATACCCTTGGGGGGCGTGAACATAGTTCATACTGCCGTCTGGTCTAGTGGTTAGAGCCCCTTACTGCGAAACTTGAGGTCGCGGGTTCGAATCCCGCTGAGGGCAGATATTTATGTGATTTACACGAGTATTTGTACCTTAGTCTTGGATGTCTTATGTATTTAAGTATATATCTATATAAGTAAATATATCGTTGTCCAGTTAACATAACACAAGCCTTGCTTAATTTGGAACTAGGTCAGTTTGTGTGAATTGACCCAAGGTATTATCATTATAATTATAATAGTGTGTATTACATATTATTACATATATACATTAGTATTAAAAAGTGGCAGTGGGCCGGCCATATCTCGCGAAGAACCGACAACCGCTGGGGTAAACGTGTTCAGTGGAGACCTCCACTAGGCAAACGTAGTGTAGGACGCCCTCCGACCAGGAATGGAATGACGATTTGCGAAGGACTGCTGGCAGATGCTGGATGCGACAAGCTGAAGACAGGGTGCTATGGCGCTCATTAGGGGCCTATGTCCAGTAGTGGACTAGAGTGACGATGATGATGATTATAATAGTTATAAGAATTTCGCTATGGTATCCCCTACCCGTCGTAAGAGACGACTAAATGGATGTTGGCGGGCTTGTCAGTCAGGGTACCCTGGTACGGGGCTCTGGCTGTCTCATAGTACGGGCCTGGGAGGGTGCTTGGGGCGAAATAAGGCGCCCCTGGGATGAGATCACGCAAAGTGCAGGATGGCACTGGTGCGTTCCACAGATGCCCTCCTAAATGGACAGAAGCCGGCCGCCCAGGGGGTTTTACTGAGTAGAATAACCTGACCTGCCCGACCGTTGAAAAAGAGACCAAGAAGAAGTCGAAGAAGAGGAAGACATTCAAATGAGTCCAATCGCACTACCATTTTATAAATATACAACTATGTAAAGTTGTTACTCAGTCACTCCACAACGGCTGGATAGAACTGGATAGGTTTTATTCCAGGAATATCTAACTACCAAAGAAATTAAGTTTTACGCAGGTGAAGTCGCGGGGTAATGCTCGTTGGCTATATTCCTTCAGAGCGAGTTGTGGCATCCCAAGTTTCTTGGAAACTAACGCCGCACCTGCCTCCTTGTATTGGGTGCGATCAAAATTCTAATACTTAGTATCGTACCACGTAGTCGGTCCAACAATAGTTCTAACCAGAGTTTAATGTTTACGAGCTAAAATGGAATGGAACAATACGTCTCCGTATGGCCATAATTTCAAAATCAATTTATTTATATTCACGCCTACCCACTAGAGTCCCCTAAGGAGTAAGCAGAGGTGGATAGGTAGTATAGGTGGATAAATACCTACATACATACATATCATCCCGCCGGATCCCTAACGGGGTAGGCAGAGAGTATAGAGCGCCAGTTCTCTCTTGATTTACTACTCTTTGGTTTCGTTCACATTCATCAGTCTTCATACATGTTCTTCGGTTGCGAGTGAATTATACTTTATTTCGTATATTTTTTTTTTACGAATATAACTACTTATAACCAGAGATCCCTTTAAACCATTTATTTGGAGTATTTGCAGTTCCTTAACATATTATTTTCTTGTAAAGTCATCGTTACTGTAACCAACTAAGCATTAAGAATATATTATCATAAAATATCTTCACGACTTCCCACAAGGGGTACCCTGAAGGGGTAAGCATAGGTGTGTAGATAGTACCCATCGGCATTTCTTAAGCACGACTGTAAAAACGTCTTTGAATTTCTTATCAAAGGTATGTAGTTTTCCTTTACCGTAAAGCTCGTGGTGTGACTAATCAATGTACGATATTAAACCTATTTAGAAAAAAATAAAGGGAACGTCTTATAAAAAAGAGAAGCGAAGAGAAGAGAAGAGAAGAGGAGAGGAGAGAATAGAAGAGAAGAGAAGAGAAGAGAAGAGGTTTATTAAAATGGTTGCCTGTAAAGTCGGTTTTACGGGCGAAGATTTTATGTGACAACGTCTTTTTCTCGGTAGAATATTTATTGATATGAATATAATTAAATTGCACAATAGGAACAAGGAATTGAATGAAAATAAGAATTGCACAAATTTTAACTATAGAAATATATTTTGTTTTCGGTGACTCATCGTAACGTTACCGGGCGTTACACTTTTTCATAAGTGACTCCCAGCCGCAACCTAATTTAAGACGTTGTCACGTCAAAATACTAATCGAAAATCGAGATAAAGAAAAGAATTGGATACTACAAAGTTGATAATTATTTAAATATTTATTGTATAACGATTACGTACGATTATTTAAGCAGTGATACTCACTTTCCTAAAAGCGTACAAGAAAGCTAACAATTACACATGTTGAAAATCACTCCCATCCCTTTCAGTTAATAAGAAAATCAATTAATCCGCATTAAAAGATCTTCACTTGATTAATGGTAAGCGTCACCGGAAGTATAGTGATCGATAGATGCTTTTTAATCTATCGATCACTTCCGGTCCATTTAAACTCATATAAATTGCAATGGATACGATGTAAGGCAAGGAAATCGCTATTCGTGAAAAGATTCCTGCAGGTTAGTAGCGCCATCATCGGTGTCCATAGGCGACGGTAATTGCTTACCGTGAGTGGACTACATACTTACAAGAAAAAAAAAGATGGTTGCCTGTAAAGTCGGTTTTACGGGCGAAGATTTTACGTGACAACGTCTTTTTATCAATTCGAAAATCAAAACATTTATTCAGATCGAAGGTTCAAATTTTTGCTAAATAAATTTGAAATTAATGAAAATTTGGAAAATAATAATTAATTAATTAATTAATTTTAAACTAATAATTTACTTAACACTATCAACATTTATCAATAGTATGACATAACCTATAAACGCATTCGGCGGGCCTCTCTCTCGTTCGGTGACTCATCGTAACGTTACCGGGCGTTACACTTTTTCATATGTGACTCCCAGCCGCAACCTAATTTAAGACGTTGTCACGTCAAAAAAATTGCTTAACCCGCCCCACCAGTCTAGTTGAGGGGGTCACACTTACCCTATAAACTATAGGGAAGTAGTACTAAATAGTAGGGCGCGTCTTCGTGCATAGCACTATCTATATAATGTACGTGAAACTATGCAACACGATGATATCCCATACAAGCTAAACGCATCTCAGGCGAGGTGAAAATCATTTATTTACATTTATTTATATAAGAGAGGTAGGGCATAACGGGTTTCCCGTTCGAATTTGGAGATGCCCGACTGGGGCAGGACCTCCACCTTATAGAAGTCCGTAGCCAAATAACACAATTTATTGTGTTGTGTTCCTACGTGGTGAATAAGGTTTCCAGTAAGCCTCAATCCTCGCCCCTCCTCTTTGGGGAGGGGCGAGGATTGTTACATTAACTGATAGAACTGACAGATTGTTACGTTACTATAACTCTCCGAACACAGAGTGGCACCACACAAGTGATACTTTGGTATCGTGAGCGTAAAAGGGCTACGGTAACCGTTTCCCATCAGGTGGGCCATATGCTTGTTTGCCACTCTTGTTGTATAAAAAAAAATTACTTCAAAGCAACATACCAACTAATTAAAAGTCAATTTAGCGGGATGGACAAAAACAGAACTAACTCCCAATAAAATTAATTATTGACGATATCTGAAACTACCCAACTAGGGGCGGGTCACGCCTGGCGCAGGTTGCGGTAATGTCTCTATCGGACGGGTCCGGCTGTTGAATTTTCAAACAGACAATATTTTGTTAATGTTATAATAATATCTCCAGACAATTCCACACAAGTTCTGTTTCGTAAGGATGTGTATCGCACGATGGATTTACTGAATTAAAATATTACCGCGACATGGCGCTATTTTCCGCGACATATTAATACCATTTGGCTGAGTAAACGCTATTAGAGTACTGTTTTGTATTCTGTGCTATCAAATCAAAAATCATCAACCTACGCCTCATATACATACGCCTTTGAATTTCTTCCTAAATGTATGCAGGTTTTCTCTCAATATTATCCTTCACGTAAGGTTCGTAAGGCTCGTTGTGTTGGTCTCATGAGTTAAATAATAAAACTCATTGGTACAGTCAGGATTCGAACTTGCAATCTATGTGTGGCAGGCAGCTACTCGAACCAATTGTCCACCACGGGTCTATAGATTGGTACCTATATATAATTTAGTTAATTATGAGATATGAAGTTAAGTTAATAAGAGATATGAATTATGATCGTACTGTAGTTACCTTCACTACCCCAGAGATTTAAGATACAGTACCTACACCAACATACAATGAGATAGAAACTTTATCTGTAATGGAAAACACACGACTAAAGTTCTCCCATAAAATTTCAATGAGCTCATCCCGAAACCAATCAACTGCTAAATTTTTTTGGAAGATTCCGTACAGCGCCCCCGAGAGGTTTCGCAGGCTTTTCAACTAATCATGTAAAGTAAGGAAGCGACGCAAACACCCGAAAGCTTCGGGCTTCGTCAAAACAAATTGCATTTTTAAGTGCACAGTCGGGACCGATCACTTTATTAACAGACAACAGGATAAAAAGGGGCCTTGACATAATTTACTCATGTTTGGGCTAAGTTTTGTGCAGAGCCAATCGAATGGTAATACCATATGAAGAAAAAAACACATAAAACTCAACTTTATTGCGCTTTAACCTCACCTATGCTATATACATATAACAATCTAAATTCATATGGATATGTACTTTACAATAACAGGAGACCGAAGAGCTGGCAGCTACCTCGGACAAAGAATTAGCCTAGCTATTCAAAGGGGGAACGCTGCCAGTATCTTCAGAACCCTGCCTAAAGGGACTCCTTTTAAGAATATTTTTTAGTTATTGTGTTATTATTATTTTTTTCTTTTTAGTAGTAAGTAAGTAAGTAGTTAAGTAAGTAAGTAAGTAAGTACTTAAGTAAGTAAGTAGTTACTAGTACCTATATATTAATGTAATAGTTATACCTTTACAATATAATTATTTTTTTTATCCTCACGTTTTCCCACAAGGGTCCCCGAAGGGGTAGGCAGAGGTGTATAGGTAATACCCACACACCCACTTTCCGCCAGAGGTATATTAGGTGCCAACGTGACAGATGGCGAGTCCATCACATACGCCTTTGAATTTCTTCTCAGACGTATGCAGGTTTCCTCTCGATGTTTTCCTTCACCGTAAAGCTCGTGATGTGAATAAACACTGTACTTAAATTCCGAAAAATTCATCGATACAGTCGTATTATTTAGTCGTATTGGTACAGAGGTATTTTATACTTAATTCAGAAATATAGACTTATCCTCATTTGATGGCTTGACTAAACTGCTTTTCTTGACCATTCGTTCAGTCCCTGTGTCGGCAATCACACAATCGCTCATCTTAATCTTCCCACTAATTGTACTTGTCGCTACCGAATCAGAAAATATAATTATTTCTGTGTAATGCTGGCCAGTTATATATATTCACCACTTTCCCCAGAGGTTGCCTAAGGGGCAGGCAGAGGTGGTCGCTATTCGCCTGAGATAAACTTAGGTGCTAACGTGACAGGTGGAAACCAATGGGAACCATGAAACATGCAGGTTTCCCCTCGATGTTTCCCTTCACCTCAAAGCTCGTGGTGTGGCTAATCACTTTACTTAAGTTCAGAAAAACTCGTTGGTACAGTCGAGATTCGAACTTGCGATCAACAGATGAGTACATAATAATAAAGATTCGGGTTCGTTACGAACTAATCTTCAATGATAACCTCATGACATTACTTACTGGGTTCCGTGGTTTCACTGTGTTAAAAAATATCCAATGTATTGTTATGCTATTCAGCTAAAAATCTTCGTGCCGAATTTCATCCAATTCCGACCAAAAGTTTTTGAACACGTAAAAGAAGAAGACTTTCAAATATTAGTACCTAGGCAAGTATACAAGCTTTAAAGCTTCCCTTTACAAAGAGAGAAATGCAATTTTGCACAAGTCCGCTCCAACATTTAAAAAGTACCTTTTGGGACACACTGTCCGACGTCTGGGGATTTCGTGCACAGATTACGTGTTTAATACTGCTGCTTTAAATGCTCTAAGCTTTGAATACATTCATAGACATACTAGTATTGCATCGAGACTTCGTCTGCGAATTATTGTAATGCTTGTTGCATTCAATCGACTCTCAAACGTACTCGAGTAAAAGAGAATTCGAAACCGGCGAGCATGCATGAAGAGGTTGATGAATGAAAATGAAGTGAAATAGGTATGTAAGTCTAGGCTGAACTGGCGCTCTAGTCTCTCTGTCTCTCCCATAAAAGCTTAATGCTATGTATGTTGCATGTCGTATGCAGTTCCCGCCGATCTACTCCCGATATCAAGATCACTATTTCTTTTGTACGAAAATAAACAACCTTTCATGATTTGATTGAAATCTAACAAAGTTCATTCAGAGATTTGAATTTGACATTGCAACAGACAAACCAACACACATATTAATGTATATGCGTACTTATTTTTATAAGTTTTAGTATTAATTCGTCAAGAATACGTGTATTAACGCCAAAATTTAATTACTTCAATCGTGTTAAACATAATATTTTGTTTGAAAAAATGACAGACAGGCAGATAAGACGACAGAGTGTTCAATATAGATAGCAGAAAAGCGACATAAACTTAGTGTTAGGTATAAGATGTGCGCTACCTTACAAGGAAATTAATTTGGTTTGTGGGACTTGAGATCTGAGATAAAATGCTGTGAAATATGAGTATAAGACGGTAAGATGGTAAGCCTATAAGATTGTATATCTCACTAGGTTACTAAGCTTATTATTGGGATTAGCTGAGTTAGCAACATAACAGGAGAACAGCCCCTTTCGACAAATCCTTTTCTGAAACGCTATCAATTATATGGCAACGACATGACATGACATTATCTGTGGTAAAACAAATTATTATAGACTAGCTGTGCCCGCGACTTCGTCGGCGTGGACGGCTTTTTTATCTTCAGTAAAAAAAATATTTTTTTTTTCAATAAAAAGTATCCTATGTTACTTCTAATACCTCCAAGAATATGTGTACAAAGTTTTATAGTGATATCTTAAGTAGTTTTTACGTGAAAGCGTAACAAACAAACTTACATTCACATTTATAATATTATAGTAAGATATCGGATAGCGTGAACAGAAGAGGAATTTGTCTCAAGCGATAGTTCCCTCTTCACTACAATACCGTTTCTCCGTATCTTGAATAGTTTAACAAAAAGTAAACGATGTGATATTGGTTCCCGCTTTATTTAAACGGCAGCGAGTCCTGGATATGTCAGAGGAAATATGATAATAGCATAAATGCTGTTGAGATATGTCCCTTCGAAATATGTGCGGCGTAAAGAGTCGAATCCGCAATTAAGAGGTTCACAAAACAGCTGGCGTAAACGAGGGTGTGTTTGTAAAGATGAAGAAAGGCAACATAACTTTCCTCATCTTTTGGGCGGTCTAGACATCCTTTCTTACGAGGAGTGAAGAAAGATGGACGAAATAGATCTACAATGCAAAAGTGTGTTCAAGGAGAGGAAGAGGAAGACCATATTTCAACTCGATCGGACACTCAAGGATGGGACCGTCAAGAGTACTCGAAACCTGTAACTCGAAATAAGCCGTAAGATAGAAGAAGTGAGAGAGGTATGTAAGTTAAGGGAGAACTGGCGGTCTACTCTCATCTTATCCCGTGAGGGACGCGGCGTCATGATACGTTATACAAATCCCGAATTGCCGAATCATATATGTATGACAATGAAAAGTACAAATGTATTTTTATTAAACTACCAAGGTGGCCCTAATAGTAAGCGATAGGTGTAGCTTGGGTATTGCAAGTACCTATTGATATTGGATTTAAAACCGGCGAGGAAGTATGAAGAGATTGATGAAGCAAGACTAGAAGAGCGCCCTTTATTTATAGCATGTTTTCTGCTCATAGGTTTTAGAAGGTAAGGGTAGAAATCACAGAGACTTTATTATATTTCCATTCACGTGATGATTTCTATTACAACACTAGCTGTGCCTAATTTGATCACATTGGTATGTCATATTCTAAGTTATTTCTGGAATAATACACATCATATCTATTGATCCAGATAATAATCTATCTCTGTGCTAAATTGTATCCAATTCCATGCGACAGTTTTTGCGTGAAGAGTACAAACATCCCCACAAACTTTCGTATTTATAATATTAGCAGGATTTAAGACAATTATTCGGAGTACACCCCTCATTAGTACGCGGCCGGCAGCGCGCGCCGGCTTGTTCTAATGTCTGTAGTCTTTACAGGAACTATGAGTATATCAAGGTGTAAAATATTACAGTCTCGCTTTACACTTAGGGATTAACAGCGAAGGAAAAACATGCAAGGCTAGTGATAAAAATCAACTTTTATCGCAAATGCGAAAGTTTGTGAGGGGTTTGATCCTCCTTTACGCAAAAACTAATTAACGGAATCGACTGTAATTTGTCACAGAGGGATTTCATTAGCTGGATTAACACAAAGGATATGTATCGCCAAGATGAACCAAGTCAAGACTATACATAGGTTTTCTTTTCATATTTTCTTTCTACGTAAAGCTAGTGGTGTGACAAATCATTGTACTTAAGTTCAGAAACTGATTGGTACAGTCGGAATTCGAACTTACAATCTTTGTGTTGCAGGCAACTGTTCTGTTCGAGCCAACTCAGCCACCAAGGCAATTATATAATATTACTAACTGTCTCGCCCAGCTTCGCCCGGGTGAAAAAGTTAAACTTCCTGAAACGCGATCGAAGCGCCGCCTATCGGGTCCAAATTAGATGTAAGCTATCCTATCTTTTAACTGCACACGGTGTGCAAATTTGATCAAAATCGGTTAAGTAGTTTAGGGGTCCATCGTGGACAAACAACGTGACGCGAAATGTATATCCTTACTTATATTATAAATGTGAATGTAAGTTTGTTTGTTACGCTTTCACGTAAAAACTACTTAACCGATCGTCATAAAACTTTGTACACATATTCTTGGAGGTATTAGAAGTAACATAGGATACTTTTTGTTGAAAAAAAAGTTTTTTTTTACGAAAGGTAAAAAAGCTGTCTACGCCGACGAAGTCGCGGGCACAGCTAGTATATAATAAGATTATTTTTATTATTTCAGTGCAATTTCGAACTACATGAAAAAAGTACGCCCGCGTTAATTCATTCTCTGTTAATACAACCCAAGAGGAACTTGGCTCTTAATGAAAATAAAACACTTGCTTGGAAAAACTTTGAAACGAATTCTTTTATTCATTGGTTTCCTTGCGAAGAGTTGGCAGGAGTTGGTAACAGAAAAAGTGAGAAACGGAATGACGATCAATCAGATTCATTTGATTTGAATATGTATAGAGAAATTGTACATGATTGCTCTGATAAAGTTTTGCTGCTTTGTACTGGCATGTACGGGACTTGAATACGTAAACGGACTGAAAATATATATTTTTGTTATTACCTTTTCACACCTTCCCACTTGGGTTTCTTTTTTTTTATACCATAAGACTGGCAAACTAGCATACATCCCACCTACTGGGAAGGAGTTACTGTAGCCTTTTTACGCTCACAGTAGATAAAGATGTGCGAGGTAAACGGATTTGAAGCTAAAGTAGTAAAACACAAACCCAAGATTGCAAGATCAAAACACCTGTCTGTACATTGATGCACATTGTGCTTTACGACGAAGGAATCCATAGTGTGGAAACTTACTTATGAGAGAAAATTGAAAAAGCCGAGGTGGTCGTGCGGTTCGAGTAGTTGCCTTCGACAAAAAGATCGAATCCCGACTATACCAATGAGTTTTTCTGAACTTAAGTACGTTAATTAGTCACACTACGAGCTTTACGGTGGAAGAAAACAGCGAGAGGAAACCTAAATACGTCTGAGAAGCAATTCAAAGGCGTATGTATAGTCCTAAAATATATCTCTGGCGGAAAGTGGGTGTGTGGGTACTACCTATACACCTCTATCTCCCTCTTCACGCACCGTTATAGAAAGGCTTTTAAAAAAGGGTATATAATAAAAAATATATGGAAGGTCGTCTTCTAGGAATACTGACAGACTCAACATGTGTCACGTTTGAAATGTACGTCTCATAACACCCAAAACACCTATGCCTACCCTTTGAGACAAGGCGTGAATATGTATATATATATTCACGACTTATGATGTATGTAGCCCTGGCTAGCTTCCCACAAAGCTGAGGAAACGATAAATTGTAACAGTAACTGCGCCCGACGCGTGATTATAACCCAACGTAACAATTTGTGATCATTAAACTGAACTATGGACACTATTACGATGTCTTATATGACAATGGCGATGTGCGATAAGTATAGGTTCGATGTTTGTCTATTGCATTATTATAGACACGCGTTTGTTAGTGAGTCTTGACAGGCGGGCTTATACGGGCATCTTAAAAGGGCCACATTGAATTTCCCGTTGGAAATTGTATATCTATACTAATATTATAAAGAGGAAAGACGGATTTAAAAATTATTTCACCATTTGAATGCTACATTATCACTGATTAATATAGGTTGTTTTAATTGCAAGAATGTTTAAAAAATAAATGTCCACCCGAGCGAAGCCGGGGCGGGCCGCTAGTGTTCAAATAAAAAGGTTGCGATAAGAATCAGTTTTCTGAGCTTTATGTTACGATATAACAGGGTATGTAATACTGTAAAATCGTCACACTTTCGCACCAGAAGCCTGAAGCGATAGGCAAGGTGTAATACAACCTCTTTTCGCCAGAGCTATATTTAGGTGCAAACGTGACCGATGACGACGCAACTACACGAACGAGTTAGAATTTTCCATTTTCCTTTAAACCGTTAAGCTCGTGGTATGGTTAATCACTGTACAATAACTCAGTCAGGATTTGAACTAAAAATCTTAGCGTTGCAGACTACTACTCAAACTACTCCGCCACAGCTCCACAATGTAAAAAGTTATGGCAATCACTCAAGTATTGTAATGACTGATGTATTTTCAATTTATAGTATGCATCTAGAAACATTATTTATTTCGTAGTTTTTTTCCAATAAGAACGAATTAATACTATCGTACGTATCGTAATTGAACTAAATAAATTGCTATAACTAAAAGTTAAAATATCATATATCACCTAGACTAGATATACATTACTGGAACTAGAACTGAAATATTTCTTCATCGATCCAATTTATGTTCATCAAAGCCCAGAATGCAGTACAGGAAATTTTCAAATAATGAGCTCCTTGGGGAGGGGGAAGGATTTTTACATTATATTGACAGCAGAGGGATTAGTCGCATTATGCTGCCAACATAGTATAACTCTCCGAATACGGAGTAGAAACGCACAAGTGATATTTCGGTATCACGACGTTAATAGGCTACTGTAGCCGCTTCCCATCAGGTAGGCCTTATGCTTGTTTTCCGCTCATGTGGTCAATGCAAAAATATCATAGACACCAATAGTCGGTGATAAGCAATAAATTTGCGGCTTAAATTAAAAGCAACACATAATTGCGCGCTCCACATCTATTCCGCATATTACGTTGGTAGAGTTCAACTAATTTCAACTAGATGGCGGGTATTAGTGGCTCTATTCAATGAAATGAGTCACATTATTATAATTTCCGATGGTAACTGCTCTGGAGCGACACAATTGCTTTGAATTTAGGATCATAATTGGTTTGATCGGAGAGCCTTTGATGTGTGTCTAGAACTGATGTCCGTTCTAGCAAAACATTTTCTGATTTGAGAATTAATAGAGGTTCTCTTGAAAGACACTGGTCTCAGTGTGAATATTGGGAATATCCTTTTAATTGGACGAGCTGCGCCCGTTTCAGCTGTGTTAAATTTGTAGATTATTTATTGACTTGGATAGACGCAATATTCACGCATAATATTGTCAGTATTTTGCATTATGTATGCAGCGAATCCTGGGTATGTCAGAGAAAGCATGAAAATAGCATAAATGCAGTTGAGATGCGATCTGTACGAAAAATGTGCGGCGTAACAATGAAGAGATTTGCGAAACAACTGGCGTGAACGAGGGTGTAATTGTAAAGATTTAGAAAGACAAGTTACGTTGATTTGGACATATAGAAAGGATGAGTGAAGAAAGATTGACGAAACAGATATACAAAGCAAAAGTGTGTGCAAGAAGAGGCAGAGGAAGGCCACGTTGCAACTACCTAAATAAATCCATCGGACACTCAAACGGGAACGTCAAAAGTACTCGAAACCGGCGAGCATTTATGAAGTGACTGATGAATGTAGGTGAAGCTAAAGAGGTATGCAAGTCTAGAGGGAACTAGCGCTCTATTCTCTCTGTCTAACCTGCTAGGAACTCGGCGTGATAGGTATGTATTAATGTAGATATTTTGCATTAATATTGAGTTTACTTTTAAAAGCATAAAAGGCTTTTATAGGCTTGTAATTTCTAATAATCACATATTTATTTCAATACCACAATTTCTATACATTATAAAAAAAATTACTCTAAAGCTCTGTATTTTTCGGAATTACAGCAACAGGAGGAATCGGTGTTCTATAGTGTTTCTTATATAGTTCATCCCATAACTTAATTCGATCAGGATATATAAGCTCTTCTTTCAATTCTATGACCTGTCCTAAAGACATGTAGGGCGTCAATTGTTTGCTATTGTTCAAAGCTGGCCATGAAGGGAGCTCGGAACCATCTGGCACTGGTTTGCTGAAAGCAAAAAAATTAGAAAATATATATTTTTTACTGGAGATCCAAATGTCAATTAAAATTCATCTTATGTTCATGATTGAGTTTAAAAATTAATTTACTGACTGTCAACTGACTTATGAAATAGTTATGTAGAGTAACGTATTAATAACAGTGTTTTGTTTAATATTCGGCCATCTGGTCTAACTGTCAGAGCTGCTAACTGCGAAGCTTGAGTTCGCGGGTTCAATTCCCGCTGAGGACAGCTATATATTTGGACGATAAACACGATTTATACCGTAGTATTGGATGTTCTATGTATTTATGTTTATATATCTATCTATGTAGGTATGTATATCGTTATGTATAGTTCCATAGCAATATATACATAGCTTTGCTTAGTTTGGCACTAGGTTAATTTATATAGTATTTATTACACAAATTATTATTATCAATTTTAATAAAATTAAATTTATATAGTTACTTAATTTAATGAATATAATAATAAAATTAACACTTACCCGTATTTAATAAAATTACCCCACAACTGTCTCATTTTTCCTCTCATTGCCTTGGATTCTTCTGTAAGTCCACCATCGACTATATCATTGGGAAGTCTATAGTCCATTACTGCGCCTGTTTGAGCACAGTGTGGGGCTCCTCTGACAGGTATGAATGGGAAACTTGGTATTTCATCAGCAGCATATGAATACTCGTATAAATACAATTGATCATTTCCACCCTCCAATTGTAATTGAAGAGATCTTAACGGAGGCCAAACGAAAGCAATGTCAGAAAAGAAGTCTATATAAGACATTATAGTTTCAAAGCCAACGTCTTTGTCACCAAAGTATATATTTTTTATTTTTTTAGCTACCGCCTCCTTTTCATCTTCGGTATCAAATTGCAAGTCAACTGGTAAGAAGTCGGAAAATTTCACATTCATTTCATCTTTCCATGTGTGAAATTCTCTGTAGCGAAGTATGCCCTCCATATTGTCAAACCCGACTAAGACTGGGACACGCTTATAATTACCATTTCTGAGAATATTTATTGGAGCATCGTCAAGGATCCTTTCAACTCCTACGTCACGTTCAACGCATGGTACAAAAATTATATCAAAATTTTTTTGGTCCATGAAGCTTTTCACCAATATTTCTTCCAGAGGAGCAGTTGTGTAAAATTCTTCCAGAGCTTTCAAATTATCAGCATCAGCGAACCCAAGATATTTTGCGTAATCTCTTGCAGTTTGTTGAGGATCCATTTGAACGCTGAACAAAGCTAAATGAGATCCACTCTCAGGGATAACTCTCCTAAAAAGCCCTTCAGCTGCTTTCGAGAGCATCAAAAGCTCGACAGACGAAGAACCTGCACTATAACCAGCAATTGTAACTTCATCAGGATTCCCTCCGAAAGCTGCTATGTTCTCTTTTACCCACCTTAACAAAACAAGTTGATCTTTTAAGCCAGCATTGCCTGGGACCGCTTCTGTTCCGAGGCATAAGAAGCCTAATATCCCAAGTCTATAATTGAAATTAACTGCAATAACATTCTGTGTATCTACCAGTTTCGTTGGTTTCATACTATTACCGTATTCTACGTGGAAAGCTCCCCCATGTACATAGACAACAACTGGAAGATTTGTCTCCTCGGTATCAGGGACGTAGATATTAGCGATCAGACAGTCGTCTTGTCGAGTATATCCAGTCAGATTCGTAAATACAAAGTCCACCTGTGGGCAGACGATTCGTTTGTCGACTGCATCGAGAGTTTCCGCCCATGTTGGGGGTGGTAGTGGAGCCTGGAAGAAATATTGTTCCTGTTATACTAAATAATATAAAGGCTTACGTCATGATATGACGGTTATTATACCATGTATTTTGGGTGAAATTAAAAAAAAATATATACCGGATACTCATCTTAATGCAGCAACCTAAAATAACAATATGTAACGATTCGCGTTATGCCTAATCTACTGTCACTTTCCAAATACTTCGCGCAATCCCACAAGGTACCCTAAGGGGTAGGCAGAGGTGTGTAGGTAGTACCCCCACGGTGCGACTATACCTTTTAATTTATTTTCAAGAGGACACCTGAATAAAGTGTCCTCTCGATGTTTTCCTCCACTGCAAAGTGTTGTGGTGTGGCTAATCACTGCACTTAAGTTCAGAAGAACTCATTAACACGTAATGATTATAGTTATTTGATTTAAATACATTGTAGACTGCCAAATTCAAACTCAAATTCAAACTCATATTTTGCCAAGAGATATACTGTGGGTATCAGTTTTATCATTGCTATGGTAACAGCCATGTAGCCAGATTGTAAAGTTAATCTAGAGTTATCTTTACGCTGTCAAGAAACTAAAAAAACTAAAATGGACTTTGTAACTATTATATCTAGAGTTAATATTGAGTAAGCTTGCGTTCCTTTGTTTGTCGCTTCTTCTCCCCAAGATATTTAATGTGAATTATGTAGAATACACACTGAGATCTTCATTGGTTCAATCACTAACCATTTTACTGAAACGGTAAATATTCTTTTGATTGGGTATTTTTTTAATTAAAAAGTTTAAAAGTTTAAGTATAGCAAGTCAAATAATTCTGAAAAGAAGTTTTGCACGTCTTACGGGGTACATAAACAAATAAAACTGTACTCCATTGTCCAATAGTATAATGGTACAGTCTTGACCGAGTGCTCGATTGTACCAATGAGTTTTTTCAGTACTTAATTGTAGTGATTAATTATACCACGAGCTTTACAGGGCAGAATACCAGCATACATTAAAAAAAAATCAAGAAACGGCGATGAACTCGCCATCAGTCACGATGACATACAGAACTCCGACGAAAAGAGCTAATCGCTTCGAGGACCCTTGCGGGAAAGCTTTGAGATACATATCATCACGCTGAGTCCCTAACGGGATTTTTTAGAGAGGGTAGATCGCCAATTCTCTCTAGACTTACATACAAGCGAGAAGTTATGAGTATATATGTATCTATACTGGTACCTTGAAACGGTCCCTTCCAACTGGTGCAGTGGCGTAAGGAATACCTTCAAAGGAGTATACGCCATCGACCTTGTAACCCCTTACTGTGCCTTGGCCGATCGTCACCACTTTAGAGTCATCACCGCTCACAAACGCACAAATGAACAGCAGTAAATACCACCTGTTACACATGTTATCAACTGCTACAGTAATATTTTACTAGATAGTGATATGGTGGGCGGTATCTTATATACCTTCATTCATATCTATATGTACTTAGTATTAAACAAAATGACTTGTCGCCGCGTTCGTCTTTAAGTCATAATGCGATGAGCTCGAAAACTATAGAACTTTTATCCGTGCAAAGCCGTGGTGGCCGGGTGGTTTGAGTAGTTGCCTGCAACACAAAGGTAAAAGTAATGCCGATTGTACTAATGAGTTTTTCTGAACTTAAGTACAGTGATTAGCTTCACAATGACCTTTAAGGTGAAGGAAAAGATCGAAAGGAAATCTGCATACTTTTGAGAAGAGATTCAAATGCGTAAAGTCGTGTTTAAGTAACGGCGATGGAATCACTTTCATATAAAACCAGCTAAAATATATCTCTGGCGGAAAGTGGGTGTGGGTGTGGTATACACCTCTCCCTAAACCTTCGCGAATCGTTGTGGAAAGGCGTGAAGATTTTTTTTTCCACGTTATTTATACGCTAATGCCTCTCTTACTCGCTTTTGTGTGGGTATATAAAAAATCATACTTTGTAACCAAGTTCTAAAACCCGCGAGATAAAACACTTTTGCAATTTGCAAGCGTCCATATGCAGCTGTAATCGCTTACCATAAGTTGGACCTTATGCTTGCTTACCAACAAAAATCATAGCCTTAAGAACCGAAGACGGGGCGGGTCACTATTTTGATAAATTATATCTTTACTCGAGTGAATGATACGCCGTCCACACGCTGCAATTGCGAATTCGATTCCCGCTATCGGATAACATTTGTGTGAAGAAGGCGAATATTGTCACTGTACAATGAGATCCAAACGTAATTTTAGCAAGTATATCCCTATACCTTTAAACGAGCAATTCTTGTATATATCTATAAATATAATCTGAATCTGGGAAACGGCTCCAACGATTTTCATGAAATTTGGTAAGGGGGAGATTTCGGGGGCGATAAATCGATCTAGCTAGGTTCCATTTAAAAAAAAGTCGTTTTATCCGTGTTTTTTAGGCATTGAAAATCTGTAACAATTTCATTAGTATATGAATTTCCCCACTGATAAAGCGTTGCTAAGCAACTTTAAGCCAATGAGTGTTTGGTTGTCATAAGTATGTCATTCGTACGAAAAAATATAAATCTGAAGAATACCGAGCTAAGCTCGGTCATCCAGGTACTCTCTATTTAAGTGATAATTTTTTGTCATCAAATCATGACACAAACAAAATCTTTATTATCCAATAATCATAGTGACATACTATTTATTACACATTGTCATCGTGACTATATACATTACAAAATTATAAAAAATATATTATGAGAAAAATGTGTATAATTTAAATGGAAATTAATAATGAATACCTCATGTTATTCGATATACCGCGATATATATTATTGGACCGCGGTCTTCCTCTGCATCTTCTTGCACACACTTTTGCTTTTTTGACATATATTTAGGAATACGTTTGACATATATTCCTAAATATAAGAGAGGTAGGGCATAACGGGTTTCCCGTTCGAATTTGGAGCTGCCCGACTGGGGCAGGACCTCCACCTTATAGAAGTCCGTAGCCAAATAACAATAAATTATTTGATTTGATTTGACATTTTTTGTGTTGTGTTCCTACGTGGTGAATAAGATTTCCAGTAATGAGCTCCTTAGGGAGAGGGGAGGATTGGAGGAGGAACACAGAGTGGCAACGCGCAAGTGATACTTCGGTATCTTGAGCGTAAATAGGCTACGGTAACCGTTTCCCATCAGGTGGGCCGTATGCTTGTTTGCCACTCTTGTTGTATAAAAAAAAAATATATATATATATATAGGTACATAATTATCTGATAATCCTTACAAAGCATAAACTTGCAAGTTGTTTAGATTTTTCTAATGAGAAGTGTATTTAATAAAATCAGGTCACTCAGTGTATGTATTATAACTCATAAAAATACACCCATATTTCATGTTGAGTACTTACTTTTTATCCCATACTCACCCGTAGGGCCTAAGTACAATATTCAAATTTCGAACACAAAAATACCTTTATGGCGCAACGCTGAGGTAGAACACACATTTTCATAATTTTATTTACGAACCTTACCTTGTAAAGCCTTACAGGATCAACATTTGGGCTCATTTCTGTTTAAGGTCAATAAAAATTCACTTTGCATTTTATTGCTATGTTTACATGCTTGTGTAAAAGTGCTCGCTAAGCGATTGGTTTCGGTAATAAAACCATGAAGTAAACTATAATTTAATAACTTCGGCCACGTTTAAAAGCTATTAACTTTGGCAAGACCATCAAATTGATTGCCTGTAGAATGCGGTGTCTACACAGACACTTTACGCGGGTAACCAAACAGTAAACAATTCCAACAATTTGTTTTTAATCAATACTCACATTATTTAGACGACAGTCAGCAGCTCTGACCGCCAGACCCGAAGTCTGGCGGTCAGAGCTGCTGACTGCGAAGCTTAAGGTCGCGAGTTCGATTCCCGCTGAGGGTAGATGAACACGAGGATTTGTATATATTTATATTCATGCCTTACCAACAAGGGTCCCCGAAGGGGTAGGCAGAGGTGTGCAGGTAGTACCCACTAACCCACTTTCCGCCAGATATATTTTACGTGTCAACGAGTCACGAGGCGAGTCCATCGCCGTTACTCAGGCACGACTATTATATACATACGCCTATGAATTACTCCTTAGACGTATGCAGATCTCCTCTCGATGTTTTCCTTCACCGTAAAGCTCGTGGTGTGACTAATCACTGTACTTAAGTTCAGAAAAACTCATTGTTACAGTCGGGATTCGAACTTGCAATATTGGTGTCGCAGGCAACTCGAACCACTCGGCCACCACGGCGACTGTATGTATTATATGTGGAAAAAAAATATGTAAAAGAAAACAAATGCAAGGCGATAAAGCCAAGTTTTAATATTACTCGAAGAGACTTACAAATCAACTGGCGTGAACCAGGGCGTGATAGTAAAGATCAAGAAAGGTATGTTACGTTGGTATGAACATATAGAGAGGATGATTCTTTTTCTTCTCCTGGCAGGTATTTTTTCTTGGAAACGGTGGTAACTTTAGTAACTTTAGTCTATATTAAATATGTGACGTTCAATAAGTGTTCCCTGTGTCCCTTATGTTGAATAAAATATTTTGATTTGATTTGATTTGATTTGATGAGTGAAAGAAGAAACATACATATTCCATGTTTTTATGACGTAAAATATTTTTGTGTCGTTGAACTATTTGTTCCACAATGAGCGCCAGTAACATTACCTCGACGAAAAAAAAATAAAAAAAAATTAATCCGCTAGCAATTTTTTATTAACCCCTGACAACTTTGATAAAAGGAATTATCAAGATGAATTATTTGCGGTTAACCCAAAAACTTTGGGGACAATCCAATTAGATACAGCGGGAATTACTCTTTTCCATTTGATGTCCAACAATGATCATTAGCCCTTCGTTCTACCGACAAATATTAAATGAAGACTCGCTTTTTTTAAGAAGTATGGTAGCCGAGTGGTTTTAGTAGTCGCAAGCAAAATAAAGTTTGCAGATTCAAAACCAAGCGGTTTGCCTAAAGCGCTGTTTTATTGTGATTTATCACCCCATGAGCTCTGCGGTGAACAGAAACATCGTGAAGAATCTCACACGTTCGAAAAGAAATTCAAATATATAAAAAACATAGTCGCGGTTCAGAAACATCAAATTGCCATCTATTGCTTTGAACCTAAAATATATCTCCTTTTTCTACACCGCTTTCTACCCGACGAACGGGAACCCCTGTGAGAGGGTGTGAAGATTAATAAAACACTTGTAATAATTTCCACCAGTTTTTCATTTATTACGATTTATGTGGCTACTTATATTTCCTTGCTTGGGACGAGCAAACACGGATGTATCACTAGTGTAGACTTAGTTATTGCCGTAAATAGATCTAGCCAAGCATCTCAAAAGTTGGAAGATAAACAGTAATACCCAGAATGCATTAGAAGTCCACGGCCCCACACAACCGCTTAATGGCTCAAATGGAAAAAGTTTTTCTCTTACGACTTAATAGAAAAAAGCTCCTATGCCCCGCATTGCTTCCGGTACAAATTGGTTTTTTTCTCTCTTTTATTTGAATGAATTAAGACGACGGTTACAGAGAATTTGAGCAGCGGGTACTTACCACATTTTAAGCTTCACTCGAGCTCTCATTAGATATTGCGTGGTTAGATTCCGAAGCATCTTCATTATTGATCGCCTTTGGAAAATGTTATAGCAATCATTTGCTCTAAAATAACTTACCGCCAAGTACGAAGTTCGATTGTATGTTCATCGTCTATAATAATAGTCTTACCACTCTTTATTTTAAGGTGCAATTTCGGAAATTTACGGTGTAATCGTTTCTCTTCAAAATCGCTTTTTTTGTCAACGTGTCCTCTTCTTGACAACTGTTTGCGTAACTATCTATTGCATGTGAATCGAACTCAAGGTATATTTGCACAATCGTCTGTTGGGTCTGCGGCTTTAAAGTACTAAATGCTCTCATATATTCATTGTCGCTGATATACATACTTTTAAAATAAATAGATTTTCTACTTGAGTGCTTAAGTGATTAGACATACATTAAAAAGGTCGTCATTGCCATGAGGCAAGGGAATAAGCTGAATGTGTTCTGTTCTCTTACGCGTTATTTTTCTCAAAATAGGAAATGAC
>JACCPG010007137.1:0-53129 GCA_016069955.1 Drepana arcuata
CCTTTGAATTTCTTCTGAAACGTATGCAGATCTCTCTGACTTCCTTCACCGTAAAGCTCGTGGTGCTACTTATCACTGTATTTAAGTTTAGAAAAGAGTCGTTATGGCCGAGCGTTTAGAGTTCTGAATTTAAAAGTACAGTGATTAAATATTACAACACACCGAATATAAATTGCACATAAGTTTCTGAGTAACCGCGAAGTCGCAACGTTATTATTTAGCCTTCTCTACTTAAAATACCATAGTTTTGGAGCTAGGTACCATAACTTTTCGTTATTTATGTTGTTTTCACCCGGAAATATGTAAGTTTTCAGAACTAACCGCAATTTGGACCCATTATCTGGTAGATTTACATGGCGCCACTAACTTCCGTATACAAACAGTTCTTACCTAAATGGTTGTCGTATTTTTTTGGGTAAGTTGGGTTTGGGTTGGGTGATACTTATGGCAAGGCTATAAACAATATTTATATTAGAAATTAGCTGCGCCCCTCAGCTTAAAAACCCAGTCATTAGTTTAATTTTATCACGATTTATTTTCGGCACAAAAATCCTGTGTATTAATCCAACTAATTATCTATCTCGGTGCCAACTTTCATTCAATTCCGTTCAGCCGTCCTGGCGTGATTGAGTAACAAACATCCATACTCCCACAGTTAGCGCAGAGTAAATCAATCTTTAATTTAAGGTCATAAAACGTATTTTTTTGAGTTTAAACCTGTTAAATCTCGCAGTTTCATCTACTTTAGGTAAATTCATGGTTACTTGGTTGCCCTCTTTGGTAGTGCAATATTTAACTATATGTATCTAAATCTAATATTATAAAGAGGAAAGGTATGATATTTCGTTGGTCTATAACAATTTTATTTAACGCAAAAACTACTCCACCGATTTTACTTCTTTTACCATTAGAAATATACATGTTTAAGAAAAAAATTGTTTCTAAAAAAAAGTTTTTTTGTATGAAATAAATACCTACACTGTATAAAATAACTTAACTAAAATAAAAGTATATGCGAATGAACCGCGGGGTACCTACAACTATAAATCCTCACGCCTTCTCTTCCTTAAGACATCCCCGTTAGCCTATGTATTTTTTTTATTCTGCCTCTTGCAAACATTGTATTTTCTTTTCTTTTATCTTTGTCGTTCTGCTATATACAATTGCTTATCGTTGTCAAGTCGTTCTCGGCGCCACAAGCGGCGACGTCGCGACGCTAGGGGTCGGGTCACACCGAAGCTTACTAACCAACGATGTTTTCCATTCGCCTTTTAATCGCAATGGTATTAGTCATGTTGCGAGCAATCTTATGTTTGCTTACCTCAATCATTGTCCGTTGATTAAGCTTATGTCGGATGCTACTAAGGTCACGGTTGCGCGAAGTATTATTAATACTTGTAAACTACTGATTACCATAATTGGTTTAAGCGTCTCTTAAAATTTGGTAATCGATTTCGACGAAACGAGACAGTGTTCGTTACGGTGCCACTATGCCTACCTTTGTTACCAATCGTTTGCCAATGCCAAGTAATTTGGTAAAGTCTATAAAGTTTTGGATCCCTGCCTATTGCTTGTTCACAAAGTGTAGGTAGATAGGTATTTAGTTGATCGCCATTACCTTCTGTGTTTGTCAAATATTACAATGTATACGGTGTTTGTGGTCCCCGCAACTAAGATCTGTGTCAATTACATTTTATTAAGATTTCGAACAGTTTTTCAACGTCTATACATATCGGAATTTCTACTCAGACGTGGGTACTTCTGTAGGTTTCCTAAAGTTGTTTTTCTCTGTCAATCTCGTATGAAAAACATCACTGTAAGACATCACTGATAAAACTCATTTGTACCTATAGAAAGGGGTTTGTACTGCATATATTCAGGTCCTTATATATGATTTAGATCACAGGCCATTAGCTATATTGCGATATTTAATTTCGTCCGTCTGCTATTTAGCATTTTTTAAGCCTAAGCGATGATTCGTCTTAGCTTCGGGGTCAAACGAACAGCTGTGCCCAAATCGTGTGTACTCATTCGGCAATTTGCATATTTATGATCATTAAGCTTTTTGCATTTAAAAACTGCAAATAATTTTGTGTGAGTACCATCTTTTTGTAGCTGTGGGTGTCAGCTGTCAGTCGGGCCCCAGACGGTGACAGAGATATATGAGATCATTGTTGACGTACACATGCGCGTGCGCTGATGTTCTTGCTAATATGTAATGAGGTTTGCTACATCAATGTTATTCTGTGGGAAGGTATACTTAAGTATGTATAACGATTTTCGCATAATGCATAATGGGATGATTAGCTCGCTCGGTTTGTTGTCTATAACATAAATATTACCACGCCGAATCCCTCACGAGGTATTCGCATTAGGTACAGGCTTCAAATATTTTTATTTTATTTGACGTATTTAGAAACACTAGAAGTGATAATTTTAATATGATGTGTTCATAATAGTGGGTACGATATTGTATATCTTATTATATATCCTCACGCCTTCCCACAAGGGTCTCCGAAGGGGTAGGCAGAGGTGTATAGGTAATACAGGTAATACCCACACACCCACTATTATATATCCTGCTGGTTTTTTTCAAAGATATCCAAATTGAACCGTTGAGGTCGTAAGAAGATCGTAAATAGTCTATTGATAGTTTTGATAAAGAATAGACTGATGGTCGATCTTAATCTCCGATTGCCATTTAAATCAAATTCTTAATTCAAACTTGTAAAGAGTTAATCAATATACCAGTCCCGTGTTAATCAATCAATTACAAAAAGCGCCTACAAAGATTTGTGAGCAATTAATATTTGAGAAAATAATTAGTCCCAAACGGGAACAATTTCGTATGTATCTACTCATAATAGCGAAGTGATTATGCATTCTCGTAAAGATTTCAGTGGAAAAAGTACTTACCTATTGGACTTTCAATGTAATACATAGATTACATCGAAAGTTAAAAATAATAATAATATAATATATCCTCACGCCTTCCCACAAGGGTCCCCGAAGGGGTAGGCAGAGGTGTATAGGTAATACCCACACACCCACTTTCCGCCAGAGGTATATTAGGTGCCAACGTGACAGAAAGTTAATTTAGTTAATTCATTATTACTTGTCAAAAAATGTGTTTACACAGTGAATGTGGTGTATAGCCGTTATTGGCATATGCAGCCATCAAAATAAGACGTATGTTTATTTTTCAATTATATATATATATATATATATATATCATAATACTTATATCCTAATTTCTAACATAGTTTCTATTATAATTATTTGCTGTGGATGTATCTATTGAAATAAATAAAATAAAAGAAGAGCAATACGTTCATAACTCGCACGGAAAGCCACAGAACTTAAGAGAAACAAAAGAAAGTTATTTATATGACACTAGCTGCCCTGTGCCCAGCGGTTTCTTTCACACGCGTAAAATTATATTTACGTGGTGGGTACATATACCTACAGTAGGTACTGGAATGAAATATCTTATAAATAATAAATAATAAAAATCTTATGGGTTGATCAAAAATTTAAACGATCTTCACGGCTTCCTTTAAAAGGTACCCGGAAGAGTAGTTAGAAGTGTGTAGGAGTTTTTTAAGCTGGCTTTAGGTGTCAACGTGACAGATGGCGAGTCCAACGCCGTTACTCAAGAACGGCTACTACATTGATACCTATATACGTATTAGATTTTTTTCTACTATATATACAGGTTTCCTGTCGATGTTTTCTTTCACCGTAAAGCTCGTGGTGTGTCTAATCACTTCAGTTGAGAAAAACTCATTGGTACAGTCAGGATTCGAACATGCAATTTTTGCGTCTAATACTCGAACCAGTGGGCACCACGGCTCATATATCTCAATAATCAATCGCCGCTCTGTTGTGAGTAACCAACCTCCTAACCTTTACGTTTATGATATTAGTAGAACTTGATGAACGAGGAAGTACCTACCACGGATCGACTCGCGCTTGTACTGAAAACTGGGAATTGACTGCATTGAATTGACGAGCGTGCGTCATACTTGCATACCGCAAACCATTTAATATTGTACCCTCGAACAGACGCGTTGACGGATCGGCAGTATGCACTAGGTTGACAAGATACCTACATTATACATACAAATCATCACGCCTAGTCCCTAACGGGGTAGGCAGAGAGAGAGAATAGAGCGCCAATTTTCTCAAGACCAACCTCTTTTGCTTCGTCCACAATCATCAGTCTCTTCATACATTTGCCGGTTTCTTGAGTGACCGATTGATTTGATTTAGGTTATTATTGTGGTCATTATATCTTCACGCCTTCCCACAATGGTCCCCGACGGGGTAAGCGGAGGTGTAATTACATCCTCTTTTTCCGGTGCCATATTTAGGTGCGAACGTGACAGATGTCGTCGCCGTTTTTCAAGCACTACTTACACACACAAGTTTTCAAATTACTTTTGAAAACTTATACAGGGTTATTCACGATGTTTTCTTTCGGCGTAAAGCTAGTGGTGTGATAAATGAATGGGCTAAAGTTCAGTAAACCTCAGTGGTACAGAAACTTTATTGCTGTATCGTCTCGTGTCTCGTCATTTTTATTTAACCACTATCTTTTACGATCGTAAAAGATTCGAGTTCCCAACGTAATAGAGAAGGTACTTGAAACCGGCGATTTTGTAAGAAAAAACTGACGAATACTGATGAACCAAAAACATTCTACTTTAGTGAAAACTGGTGTTCTAACCCTCTGCCTACAACGCGAGTGGCTGGGCTACATACACTAATGGTATTCCAAAGCCACACAGATAAATAAAATTTGAGTGCATGTAGAAATATTGTTATGCTGATTGGTTCCCTTCGAAGCGAACGCGACCGGAACGGCGAGACGCTAGTCTGATGGCGATGATATTTTGCGGTCAGAGTAAAAATAGAGAAAGCACCGTGCGAACGTTCAACTCCATACAATCGCACCGAGCTTTGTTATAGCCGCCACGGTGATTGCCAACACCTACGGGATCAAACAGCTATCGATCACAATTGTTGGTTTGCGCAATCCTCATAGCACACTGGCTTCACGGATCGAATCACTGACACATAGGAATTTTTTTTTATTGAAACCTTTGTATGTGGCCAGCGCTTCTTAAGTTTTATTTCAATAAGGTTTTGTGCTATTTTTATGTAATAGCGTAAGTCATTAGAGATTACTTGGATGCAATCGAGTTTAATCATTGAAAAACTAATTGGAAATTTTGCACGACGACTTTACTTCTGAAGTGTGAAAAAGATTTGATATCTTCGTTTAACGTAAAGGTCAGAAAAAACTCACTGTTACATTCAGGATTCGAGATCTCAATATCTGCATTGCAGGCAATGATTCTAGCTACCATACCTTTTTTATTATGTGATAATGTTGACGATTAAGGGACAAGCCTCACAATGCGCCACAGGGTTGCGTGGTAGGGTACGTCTAGTAACACAATATAATAGTTATTTTAGAATCTAGGAAACCACAGAGGCTTATGCAAGCCCCCTAAGATGACTGTATATTATATTAAGAATTACACAATACTTAAATACGCTGTAATACAGGTGGTTTTGAAATAAACAAAAACTTTTGTGTGAAGTTGTAGACAACATTTTATTGTAATGTTATCTGTGTAATATAAATAAACAAGCGTGCTGCGTTTTATCAAATATCTACGTTATTTCGTGTGGTTTGTATGTAAGGAAAGTCGTGTGCTTTTAGTTTCGACACACAAAGGCCGCTTATTGAATATTGCAATAACATTTTAGACTCAATGTCAGTCAATTCTAAACTGATCTGCTAATAGTCTGATCGAGGAAAATGCCTGGCTACATTCCTGTTTTTAGATCCTGCTTTGACACAGATCTTTAATGTTGTATTAAGTTAGAACTCTATGCTCTGAGGAGTAAGTTATAAGTGTATACGTTCAAGATATTGGGTTCAAAATACTGTGTGGATTAGAGAAAACTCAGATTGACGCTTCTTTTCACTGCAGTTAATATAGTTAAAATGCTTAACACATTGCTCAACTAGACTGACACCTTAAATATTTAATAATATATCCTCACGCCTTCTAACAAGGGTCCCAAGGAAGGGGTAGGCAGAGGTGTATAGGTAGTACCCACACACCCCCTTTCCGCCAGAGATATATTTAAGGTTGGCACGTTAGCACCTAAAACATAATATCTCTGGTGGAGAATGGTACTATACCTAAACATAAATAATATATCCTCACGCCTTCCCACAAGGGTCCCCGAAGGGGTAGGCAGAGGTGTATAGGTAATACCCACACACCCACTTTCCGCCAGAGGTATATTAGGTGCCAACGTGACAGATGGCGAGTCCATCGCCGTTACTAAAGCACGACTATACATACGCCTTTGAATTTCTTCTCAGACGTATGCAGGTTTCCTCTCGATGTTTTCCTTCACCGTTAAGCTCGTGGTGTGACTAATCACTGTACTTAAGTTCAGAAAAACTCATTGGTACAGTCGGGATTCGAACTTGCGACCTTTGGGTCGCAGGCAACTGCTCAAACAACTCGGCCACCACGGCACACCACGGCCACTACACCTAAACATGAATATTAAAATACTTTGATATTTGAAATCTTAATGGGCACTTGTCGAATAATAAAAAGGGTCAAGCGCATTCTATCCTACTAGACAGTGGAATCACTGTTCCATATAATGTCGGTAGCTAATTCATCGGGAGGGGTCCTTTATTTTAGTAAAAAAGCTTGTTACGGGATGTAATAATACAGGAGCTACTCTTATATAATATTATACCAATTACTCTGTATAAGTATTACTATGTGTTAATATTTACAAAGAACAGTTGAAACTAACTACTTACAGATAAAATATTTGTCCCAAATCGGTATCCCGAGGCAACGTGCCAAGAAGACTAGCAGCATTGCCGCGCTGGATAGCAATGCTGATTCTCTTAGCGAGATATGTTCCAGCCCGCCTGTCACGAGAGGTCTCGACTAGACGGCGCGAGACCTCTTTAAAAAGATGGTGAGCGTCAGGACCCCAAGGCCCCAGCGTTTCAACCGCAAATGCAGCAAATATGTAACCTGACCCGAGACAGGCATACTTGCGGCGCTTGAGGCACTCCTGCTGAGCAGCAGCGGCGCCGGCTGCCACCGATGTGTCAGGAACATGCGAAGGAGCCAGTGTATCGACACACGTAGCGTCCCACACTAAGGGCTGACCCATCCTCCATGGCATCAGAGATGTTTATGTTTGTATATACAAATGTGTGTGAATGTACCTAGGTATATTATTATATATATTTAAAAATGAATATTAATATGTATTTTGTATACTGTTAGTGATTTACAAGTAATTATAATTATATATTTTTAAGTGATCCGTTGCCATTCTAGTATTCATGTTATATTTTGTCTGCTAAGCTAGCGTATACTACATTCTTTAAGTTAGAATTGCACAGTATAGGCGCACACGAAAAAGACCCGAATATATATGACGAGATTCATTACTTTGCCGTAACACAGTTTTCAACTATCACGGGAAGTAAAGTTTTGGTCAGTATACTTACCTACGGACGCTGTATGTTGCCTCGTTAACGATGTGCTATTATTAAAGTACCCAAATTTTTGTTCTAAGTTAATGTTATTAGTTAAGTGTACTGCGATTTATCTCTAAAATGGAAATAAAGTTATTATTATTATTATAATAACATTTTTGTAAATTCTAAATTCGAATTATGTTCTCTAGAACATACAAAAGGAATAGCTTATATACACATTTTTGTAGAGATCTTGGCGTTCTATGCTCACGGCGTTTTATTCGGAGGGCCCACAAACGCCAGGGGCCCTTTGGCTTTTTGCCGCTCTGCCACCAGTCGTCACCTCTGCTAATATGTATAATGCATACATAGATATATTATGTCATCGTTGCGATTCCTTCACAAGGTAGGTAGAGAAGGTTGAGCACCAGTAAGTTCTCAAGGCTTACAGCTGTTCTAAGCAAAACCCTTTCTTTTAGCATTCACGCTGTCGGATATCTATATTGCAATGATACGGCAACGATATAAACAAAAGGAAATGTTTTCCATCCGATAGCGTGACAGTTAACACTGAATCTGTGTGTATTTTTTTAACCTTAAATAATTCACGGAGGTATATCTATGTACAGTATACATATAGCTCATGGGCAGCGTGCGGTGACGAGGACGAGAATTTCACGCTTTTCGTCCATTCAAAAAGTACACATATGTACAACGTATATATGTATACTACTGTGTACTGCAACTTATATATGTGTTCATGTTTATATACATGAAAAGCGTTCGGTGACGATGGCGTAAGTTAAATGATTTTTGTTCACCCAAAATGTGTTCAACGCGCCTAAAGAAATTTTCGCTTAATTTTTTTTATATCTAGAGCTAACTAGACTATAACTTTATCCACTTATTTAAAACTGCACTTATCTCCTAATACGATCATTTGAAAACCAACGTCACATTGCAATAAGATACTACGTGGAAGAAAGCAATAAACACATCGGCGAGTAAAAATCACGTTGCGTACGCTCACGGAATTTAATGTTGTTAGGCATCATTACATAATTTAGGCAGAGGCTAGGCGCCGGCGCACCACGTGGGAAGGCGAGACGGCGCCGCCCGCGTGCGAAACTAATAAAGACCAGTGCACAATAGGAGAGCCATACAGATTAACCATTTGACCTAGCTACTCTGCATGTTTGCACTTTGCCTTTCTATACTAAGTTATGTAATATACTTAAGTGTGCGACTTGCAGGGCATTTGTACGAAATACTGTTTGGATAACTTCCTGGGTCGAATTCATTTCCTAGGAATTGCTCAATGCTCTAGAATAGACATCATTAACATTATTAGATTAGATTACACACTTACTCGTTATCTCTCGATGTCGTCGTGTATATTATAGAAATAAATGAAGAGCGTCATTACATCATTTGATGAACTCTGACCTATCAGAGCTCCTGACTGCAAAGCTTGAGGTCGCGGGTTCGATACCCGCTGAGGGCAAATATTTGTGTGATGAACACAAGTATTTGTACTTTAGTCTTGGTTGTTTTATTTATTTATGTTTAAATATATCTATACCGTTGTCTAGTGTCCATATTACCTACAACCTTTGCTTAGTTTGGGAATATGAGTGGAATTGTCCCAAAGTATTTTTTAAGTTAATCATGAAATTCATTTCTAATTAGGCTTAGTATATTTTCTGGTATTTCCTGGAATATCTACTTCTGGTGGCCAATGCTAGCGATACCACTGGCGTTGCGATAAATAATCAAATCTATGCTTTTATATTGACCTTGATGACGAGCGCACTTTGACAGACAATGCGCTTTTACCCCGAATACGTCCAACTTTCTTCCTAATTCCAAAATTCGTATGGTTGATACATCACCATCTGGGATTAGGCACTACGCAAAATCACCGTATCCAAGCAGTTGTTGTCATTATGTATATCCCTTTACACCAACTAAGAGGTACGCTCTAAAACAACGCAACTACAATAAAACGTTAACTGCGTCGTAAGCTCCTGTGACTTGCAGTGCGTTTAGTACACGCTTACTTGAGCAAGCGCATATGGGAATTGATATAAACACGATTATAATAATAATATATCCTCACGCCTTCCCACAAGGGTCCCCGAAGGGGTAGGCAGAGGTGTATAGGTAATACCCACACACCCACTTTCCGCCAGAGGTATATTAGGTGCCAACGTGACAGATGGCGAGTCCATCGCCGTTACTCAAGCACGACTATACATACGCCTTTGAATTTCTTCTCAGACGTATGCAGGTTTCCTCTCGATGTTTTGCTTCACCGTAAAGCTCGTGGTGTGACTAATCACTGTACTTAAGTTTAGAAAAACTCATTGGTACAGGCGGGATTCGAACTTGCGACCTTTGCGTCGCAGGCAACTGCTCGAACCACTCGGCCACCACGGATATTATTAGTTGGTTTACAAGTTACTTATTGCATGTTATATGTAATGTAAAACGAAGACAGGGCCAGATTTAGGGATCCTGGACAACTAGGCATTTGGCATTCAGGGCCCCTTGATCTAGAAGCTAATAACTTTTTTTTTGTGTTTTTATAAGGGAATACAAACAGTAATTTAAAAACATTTTTAATTTCAAGATAATTAAAAACTAGACATCACAATTGATATAGTTTAAACAGAAATACCATAAAAACCAAAACTAATTAAAAAGTGTATAAAACAAATCGTCGAAAAGGTACACAAAAAGTCAAATGCTTCAAACTTGTATTCAGAGATATTTTTTAGACTTACAGACTCACTTTGTTTCATCTGCATGCACATTTTAAATGAGGCAAATAATTATGTATATGATATTCATTTAGATTTGTATGACCGTTAAATATTTTTGTTTGTATGTTTTAAGGATCCTTTATTTAGGTTTTTAATGTAAAATTTGTAAATTTTAAGTTTGCCGTTTTTTTTTTATTAGAATAAACTCTATGGCTCACTCAGGACTCGGACTGGCAACGTTTGCTTTGGTGACTACTCGAACCGCTAGACTATCTAATTACCTAACAAATTTTAAAGATAGTTTAAACATTATTTCAACAACTGAGAATTTCCGTCCTCTTATTGGTAGGACTTTTGTAAACAGTTTTCTAAATTTGCCCGTACCAGTAACATCCTGTATCCAACAATGAAATGTATGTATGCATGCAGCCAACTACTGCATAGGACTACCTAGCACTAGTACCTACGTTTGTAGCTGTGGATACTGAAACTTTCTCGTTTCAGGAACTAGTATCCGCGATCGCCAAACATTTCGGGACTGGCGTGGAGAGCGCGCGTGTAGTCTCCGTTCTCACTTACCCAACTATAAAATCACGGTTTATCTCTTATTAATGGCACAAGTGTCTATTATTTAAATATAGTTTACTATTGAACTATTAAAGTGTTCGTTTGGGATGCGAATAGAAGGTGAGTTTAGATTTTTCTAAATGTTATGTATATGTTTTCGTGAAATACTTAGAAAAATATTTTCTTGAATTAAAATGAATACAGTTGTAAGTAAGTATATAATATATTATATTATGGGTTTTACATATAACTGTATTTTAAATATTTCGTTTCAAATATTCCGGGCTCTTAAGTAAAACTGATAACTATCAAAGATAGTTAACAGTTTTTAGAAAAATATCGACAGGTCTTGCGGTAGTCTTTTTTAGTTTGTTCTATGAAATATGGAGAAGTTATAAGAATATTTCGATGTTTTATAACGGGAATAAAAAGCCAAAAACTAACTTATCTCTTTTTTTATTTAGAATACCAACAATTACCAATATTTACAAAGAACAGTTGGTACTAACTACTTACATAACTTACTTAGTTGGGAATAGTTGTCATTTATAAAACTCCAAAGCTTTTTTTACTTTTGTTGTTTTCGGGCACTAGTTATTTAGTCAACAAACCTAACAAGTGCTACAACTGCATTACTGTTTTTATACCATTGGGGTGGCAAACAAGCATGCGGCCCACCTATGCACGTTTGCAAAATCAGGGGTTGCCGACCCTGCAGGAATCTTTACACACCCTTCTTGAAGAACTGGTAGCCACTTATCATGATCGGGTCTCATGCTTATATTTTTTACTAATATAATGGTAAATGCGTTTGCAGTACTAAGGTACTCAGGTCTCTTAGACTCTAAGTGACTTGTGTGAAAGCTTGTGTTGTATAGTCCTCTAAGTGTTAGAGGACTATACAACACAAGCTTTCCTTTGGGACTAAGATCAAATGATCTAGAGCCAAACTCAACAAATCTTTTTCAATGGCCCCAATACAACAATATATTCAAATCGAAGATACGTATACGCATTTTTATCGTGATACGAGTACATAAATCGTAAATATATAAAGCATACATTGCTAAGCTACAAATACTCGTTGTCATCACAGAGATATCCGCCATCAGCAGGAATCGAACCATTGACCTCAACCGTTGCAGCCGGGTACTGTAGCCACTAGGCTAGATGACCGTCATGTGACATGTTATAAATACAAAGGGGCCTAATTTTAAAGGAAGAGATGTTATAAACGGAGCCTTTAAACAATATTTTACATAGGAATATGGCTAACATAAACGGCCTTGTCCAATCTTGACACAGTTATGACGAGTTGATGAAATATTGCGCCTACGTATGGTTTTTGCTTCTGCATTATTATTTACGAGTATTATAATATTGACATAGTTGTTGTTGAATATTTCATTTGTTTAATAGCTTAAGAATTTAAATATCTTCGTATCATCACGCCGAGTCCCTAACGGGGTAGGCAGAGAGTATAGAGCGCCAGTTCTCTCTAGACTTACATACCTCTTTTACTTCGTCCACATTCATCAGTCTCTTCATACAAACTCGCCGGTTTCCAGTGCTCTTGACGTTCCCGTTCTTGAGCGTCCGATCGATTTGATCCAGGTAATTGGAACGTAGGTGTAGTAGGCTGATAAATAATTGCTTGCACCTAAATGTACGTATGTATATACCTACAAGCAGAACGCAACTTGCATCACTCAAATATCCGACAGCTGTCCATCAAAATAAAATTAATTACTCAAGTATTTTATTCCAAGCACGTCTTAAAGACACTTTAACTCGAACTATGTAAAATATATTCTGTCGCGGACTTTGAGTGAATGGCATGATTGGAATGATTATATCCAGTACGGAAACAAGAAGAATTCATAACGTACATAGTTTCTTCGCGTCATCTGCCTCATCTATTTTATTCGTTAAAATATAACTTTTACTGAAAGAAAACATCACATGAAACTAGCATAGGTACTGACGTAACGCTCAGGCTGTGGAATGAGCTCCCCGTTGAGGTTTTCCATGGAGAGTACAGCATGGTTCTTCAAGATGGGTGTGAAAATATTCCTGCAGGGTCAGTAGCGCGCGAGTGATATCCCTGGTGTTGCAAGCGTCCATAGGCGGGCCATGTGCTTGTTTGCTACCCGTGTGGTATAAAAAACGTTTAATAAGGTATAAGATACAAGGATGTATGGATACATAGATTATACTGAACTGACTTCGCAATAAATATATATCCTTGTGGAAACGAGGATGATGTTACAGTTTTGCCCAGCTCTTCGGATACATTAGTAGGTCTGCCAGAGCTATGGACCCCTAAAAATACTTAGTATCATAAACTAAGATTCATATTATAATTTGGGAGTAACTCTCATTGAGTGTCCGTGATCGTTCTTATTTTTAGTTTTTGTGCAATTTCCCGTCGACTTTCCACGATTCGTTTTACAGCTTGTAAAGTAATTGGTGTGTATCTGCTATGCACGATAAAGTCAGACGCCATTGAAGTACATCTTTGACATACTGACATCGTATTAAATTACAGTTTAGTATTTAGACATCGTTTCCTATTAATATAATAAATATATAAATTTGTGAGTATATTTGTTCCTTGTTCACGTAAAAACTACTGAATATGTGTTACATAGAATATGTTTTATGCCGTAAAAATCGAATAATTAAATAAAATCTTACACGGGTAAAACTGCAGGACACAGCTACACTTGTACAATTTGAAAGCATTGCCATACAACGTGGCATGGCCGCGGGTCTTCTTCACCCTTCCGCGTGACACAGATTTGAGACATTTATTCTATTTATAGGTATTTTATTTGTAATGTTACTTTGTATTATATTATAACTACCCTTTTTTACTATTGCTAATAGCAACGTTAACGTTAATAAATATTATAACGTTGTTACGTAAGTTGGGACGTTTTCGCGAAAAAATCACCGAATGCTTGTTTTATGGGATCAAGTTAGCGCAAACGAAATTCAATTCATAAGATATTATTATTCATAAAACTAATGTGATAATTTGACTAATGACCTGGAAACGTCAACCTTACAGAGCGTGTTAGACCCCCTAGGACCACTAATCCAGACGCGAGTAGTGTTTTTTCTTCACAGTCGGTGTGTGATAGAGGAGTATATGTACATAATTATATTAACTTAATAATAAGCTTTATTTATAATAATTATATTCTTGTTCGTACAACTTATATTCACCATACTATGAAGAAACTGCTCTTCTTTTTAATGCAATTCCTTCCACTAGCTTTCGGTCCAACGTAATCTCTTTGACCTCCCTAAATGTTATAAGGGACACCTTTTCCTTAATCTCACCCATGTATGTTAGTCCTTCCTCTTTTTCCTTGTAGAAACAGAGGAAGGGAAAGACTGACAGAAGCTGTCATGGCGTACAAGGTGGGATATCATCTTCCCTCGTCTATTCTTGACTGTCATCAGCAGTAGGTACTCTTGTTCATCGACTCTTTTTAGTATGTCACTTGTATTGCGATCATACAAATCACTTAGTTGTGCCACTGCGTTGGCGCCATTCCCAATCATGACTGTTTAACTTTTAACTATTATTGCCTCATTTCAATAAACACATTAATTATAAACTGACGTTATCTGCACCCTAGCCATAAAATCACGGTTTCTAAACGATTTCGCCTTGATAACGAGAATTACTGCACAGTACACTAGTCAAAACAGTAACGAAACACGATTCAATTTATAAATGATTTTAGAAGAAGCCAAGAAAAAAATATAATATAAATATAATATATCCACACGCCTTCCCACAAGGGTCCCCGAAGGGGTAGGCAAGAGGTGTATAGGTAATACCCACACACCCACTTTCCGCCAGAGGTATATAAGTGCCAACGTGACAGATGGCGAGTCCATCGCCGTTACTCAAGCACGACTATACATACGCCTTTGAATTGCTTCTCAGACGTATGCAGGTTTCCTCTCGATGTTTTCCTTCACCGTAAAGCTCGTGGTGTGACTAATCACTATATTTAAGTTCAGAAAAACTCATTGGTACAGTCGGGATTCGGACTTGCGACCTCTGCGTCGCAGGCAACTGCTCGAACCACTCGGCCACCACGGCTCTTTCTCGAAAAAAAATATATGTTTGCAAAATATGCAAAATACCTACACGCTTAAATTATGTATTTAAACTTTTAGATTCGTAGTTCTGTTTATTCTGCATTGAACTTATGACGTAATGGGATAAAAAAATATCTTAAATTCTATCCACTTTGCGGATATGCGTATTTAGGTTATAATTAATAATGAAATCGGTGTGCGAGTCTTTTGTCGCTTGTTTGCGCGATTGTGTTTATTGGATTACCTCGGTAGGTATGGTACTGCTTGGATGTGAACTATGTTATTTATTTGAAGTATGTCTTCTACATTTGATTGGTATCGCATATTTGTGACACCATGAGTTGAAGAGTGCTGAATATCTACCTGTCAAATTGTTAAGCTATTTTCATCCAATCTAAGTTAAATATAACTGTTTTTTTTGCACGTAGCTTTGTACATAGGTATTGTATTATAAACTAGCGGTCCGTCCCGATGGACATTAGACTTTTTTATAAAAAAAATATAGCCTATGTCACTCAGGGTCAATGAAGCGTTCCAATTGTGAAATAATTTTTCAAATCGATCCAGTAGTTTCGGGCCTATTCAATACAAACATACAAACATACTTACATACAAATATTTCCTCTTTATAATTTTACTATAGATTAAAATTATTTATATGATCTATTTCTTTCCGTGCGTAAGTAAACGTACGTATATTCTCTCAGCAATTTTTCTAAATTATAGTTTTTGGCATATGTTATGTGTAAGGATAACGTGAAGTTAAAGTAAATATTATTAAAATTAAAGCTCCCTATATTCAAGCCTCTTGTTCTTTAAGGGTCCTCAGAGGATAGGCAGATGTGTAAGAACAGCCTCTTTTCGACAATAAAATTAGGTGTTAATGGGACAGGTGGCGAGTCAAAGTCGTTTTGTCATGTCTTGTCAATCAGCAGATTTTTTAGAAGAAGAGTTCAAATAACGACTGCACCAGTGACTTTTTTCTTACAGTGCAGTGATCAATTACATGACGCTTTACTATACCTATATATTGACGCCTTTCCTGAATACAGGTATAGACCACAGGGTTTTGATTCTGCAATCTTGACTTTGTAGGTATACTTACTTACTCTTCACTTCACTCACTTGGCCACTGTGTCTGGCTGGAGGCCTAGGTCTCGCCACTGACCGGTTAAGTAGCAAAAGTTCCCGGAACTCACGCTACGAGAGACAATACAAAAAAAAAAATCACTTGGCCACCACGGCTCTTGAAATAATTGCATTATGTTCAAATTAAGTTGGAAATCAATATCAAATGTTTTTCAGAAGTCCAGAGGGAATATATATCCTCACGGCTTCCCACAAGTGTTCGCGAAGGTAGGCAGAGGTGTGTAGGTAGTACCACACACCCACTTTCCGCCAGAGATATATTTTAGGTACCAACGTGATAGATGGCGAGTCTATCGCCGTTACTCAAGCACTGAACTCACTCCACCCTCTCTGCCATCCCCGTTGTGAGAATCGGCGTGACGATATGTATTTATGTACCAACTGTAGGTATACACAGTGACTTGGGCAATAAATTTTTACTCAGCATTCTGCGGCCAAACCCTAAAATTGTCAATTGTGCATTGACATAGCAACGACATCGATCATTTGATACAAATAGGCACATCTATACACTTCGGTCGTGACTGGGTGCAACTGGGTGCATTGTGGACCAAATTAGTTCATAGGATTTGTTCTGTAAACTTATTTGTATATTTCCCTTTGAGTTTAGCTGTCTGTGCATAACTAAATGTTCAACTAGGTTCAAAATGGTAGATGTAATACCGTAAAGCAGTTATGTTACGTTAATTGAAAGCCGGATGTAGTGGCGACCAGCGGTCTATAATGCCGACAGAATCGCGATCTAAAGCGAAAAGAGGTTGATACATCTCTGTTTACAGTTTCAGTTGTGAAAGGACATGAAGAATTAAATATATAATTATTTAGGTAAATAAAATAGCCTCACATCTACGTTATATGTTATACACTATTTTTATCGAGTTATTTAGCATCAATGATAGGTTAAATATTGCGGGTATGAATTCAAATAATAAGTGTAGTGTTCCACATTCTCATTTTGGTGATAGCAGAACAAAACTAAATGCATTAAAACTGTGTCTAAAAGTGTTGATAAATGTCTTTTAAGGTTCCTCATAGACCATATTTGATATGCAAATTAATTATTAATAATGACAGAGATAAACAGACTTATCTAAAATCTCATGTAGCAATATATATATACCTACCTGACGACGTTATCATCACAATAGTCCCCAAAGGGGTAGGCACATGTGTATAGGTAGTAACCATATTGTCCTGCATTGTTAATCTTGATTTAAAACGATTTCTAGTATTTTTATGGCATCACGATGTAAATGAAGATTTAAATTAAGAATTTTAGAGTAAAATATTTGTTTTCATTAAACAAATAAAATGAAATTCCGCCCAGCCAGTGACAGGGGATATATTTTTAATTTATTATTACTCACTACACGGCCGTATTTTTTTTGCATCCTACGTGACCAGCCAGCATTGCTTGATACGAATTTCAATTTGAAGAAGGTTGCGTTGAAGGATGACACAAACATTTAAAATATTACATTAATGATAAGTTGAACCTGCGCAATGAATGATTCAAGCGATAATCAACTCCATATAAGCAAGAAAACATGCGCATTAGCACCATAATCCTTCTAGCTATGTGACAAGGAACGTGTTATTACTATTTTAGATATTAGGTTTATATATTGCAAGATATACCTACCCCAGCTGGGTATGGGTGCAAGCGCCTATAAGCTATGGTTACCGGTTGCCAATGGCACGCTATCCACGTTTATAGTAATAAGAAAGGATAAATAGGTGACCAAGTGAGCCCAAGAAGGTATATAAGAAGACTGTCAACGTGACAGGTAGCGAGTAGTACGTCTTTTGATTTCGTCTCATACATAACTTTGCAGCCTTTTTAACCTTTAGATATTTTCTATCGCCGTGATATGATGCCCACTTCTACCTTCTACCACTGCACATCGACGAGGATTTGATCCCCATACCTTGTAACTACAAAGGTCTCGTATTGCGCGGTTCCAAAGGAGTTTTATTTCGCGAACGCCCAGGCTGTACAACGAGCTCCCCGTTTTCCTTAGAAAGTAATGCAAGGAGGTCTTCAAGAAGGGTGTGAAAAGATTCCTGCAGGATCGGGTACGCGCGAGTGATACGCTTGGTGTTGCAAGCGTCCATAGGCGGCGTAACCGCTTACCTCGACCTCTCTTAACACACTGTTGTTGTATAAAAACAAAAGAAATATATCAATTTAGAATTTCATATTTATTTCTACATTTTCTTCCTTTCATTCTTCCAGAAAATGGGTTTGAGCGATAATCTGAGTCATAATCTCACTTCCATTTTTAATTAAAAATTCATGGACAGTGCAAAATCTATAATCGTATGCTTTAAAATAATTCCACCTATTACTTTTCGAGTGCCTTAAGATGTATTATTTATATGCTCTCACATTACTCATATCCTTCTCTAATTCTAAAACTGAACTAATTCTAAGAATCATACTAATATTATAAATGCGAAAGTTTATGAGTATGGATGTTTGTTACTCAATCACGCCAGAACGGCTGAACGGAATTGAATGAAATTTGACACAGAGATAGATAATTAGCTGGATTAAAATATAAAATATTTTGTTCCGAAAATAAATCTGGATAAAACTATACAAATGAAATCGATTTTTACGCCGGTGAAACCGCGGGGCAAGCAAGTATTTAAACAAGGTGAGATGTGACTAATCAGTGGTTAAATATCTTAGGCCGGTAGAATTTGTTCAAGAGTGTTTTCTTAGTAAAGATGAGCTAGTAAGTGTGTTGTAACGATATTAACCTAATATATTATATTACATTATGCATACGCTTCCACGATGGTAACATTGTTAAAAAGGTACCTCAATCTCGCGTAGTTGTATCTGAAACAATTATTTAGCTTTCCTATCAACTCTAACACGCATTAAAAAAAAATTAATAGTTCCGGACAAGAATTCAAATTTTAAGACTTCAAAATAAGAATATAATAATAATAATAATAAAAAGTAATTAATTCTCTCTTCAGAAAGCTGTAGATATATACTTATAACATGTTACACAAGATAAAAAAATTGATTCTTTATGTATATCTTTATATTAACAGCAGATTTTTATATGAAAGTAATGTAAAAAAAATACATCTTGAAATGACATTCTTTTATTTTTTTTATTTATTGTTATTATTGTGTCTTTTCACATATTTGAATAGCTGTCCTATTACTTTAAGACACACTGTACAACGCCTTCGATTAAGGTTCCCCGAATGGGTACGATGAGGTGTACAACGCCATCTTTTCGCCTAAGATTTATGTTCCAACGTGACAGCTAGTGAAGAGCGCTACTCAAGTACGATTATATACATACGACTCTGAATTTTTCTCAAACGTATGCAGGTTTCTTGCCGAGGTTTTCCTTAACCGTAAAGCTCGATGTGATTAATGACGCTACTAGCATTCTCCAGCCACTACGGCTTCTAAGACATTTTTAACAATTATCAATTAGGATTTAATCTATGTCGTCGTTATGACTGAACCCTATAAAAAACTTTAAAATAGACATGGATATATTGACATTAAAAACTGGAAAGTGAGTAACTCGATGTAATTATATGTATGTACATTTAAAAACTCAAAAAACATTTCCCTCATTTTAAACAGTTGGGTGAAACAAGAAAAGCTAAAATCAACACAATGTGTCTAATAAATACATACAATAGTGACGTCACCCAGTAATTGACAAGGATAATAATGAATTATTTATTACGAGCAGGAAATCCATATACCATCATTGTACTGTAATAGAGATTACATACATACATACATCCTCGTATCTGTATTAGGAGTTGACGTAACTTCTTAAGATAGATGTTATTATTTTTTTACTAATATTTTTTATTACCAAATACGAAGGCGAGACAAACGTAACAAGTATGTTTCGTCTTGAGGTGACGTAACTCAATTTTATCTTGGGAGCTTCAAACGAGCCCGCTTACTGTCTGTCTTGTCATGTGTGACATAATTATTGTGAGTAACTCGAGGAAATATTCATATGTTAGGTATCATTAACTAATGTTAAGCATTTATTATGATTTATTTCATTTATAGTTATGATGCTATGTCCATATGTTGATTATCGTTTGGGTGACAATGTGATGTACAATGACGCGTTTGCTACCTAATTTTAGAGTCAGCAATGCTCGATACCCCTTGTTGTGGCCAAAGGCGGCGTAACCGCTTCACCACTGTAATTTCATAAACGACTATTTCTTAATTCAATTTCACAATTAACATAATTTAGTCAAAATCTTTTTAAATTCACGTCTTGCTCCCGAACGAATAATTGGCAAATTTTATTATTTATTTATTTTCCTCTGGTCTTTCCACAAGGTCCCCGAAGGGGTAGTCCGAGGTGTCACTTATGTTCTCAAACTCTCATTGGTGTAGACCACGGGGGTTTGAACATTCTTTATCGTGATAGCTTTAACCATTCGACCACTGCGACCCTTATGTCAATTGCTGGTTCGTATAAATATAGGTTTTCTAAGCGTACAGGAATTCGATACGATAGCGTGCTGGCTCACAATTCATCTTGGTTATACAAGGATTGTGCTATTCTCTATTAAAGCGATCGCAATTTTCAATTAACAATGCAATCAGGGCTCATTGCTTGTATTCCTACTGAGTTTAACTCCAGGTTCTCATACATTCAAACTTTTGCGTGCAGGATTTCTAGTACTTGTACCACTAAGAGTTTAAGGCATCAAGCGTAAACGCATACAAATAGGTAATGTATTAGCAGAATATTTGAGAACTAGCTGTCCCGCCCAGCTTCGCTCGGGTGAAAAAGTTAAATTGCCCCTAACACGATCGCAGCGCCATCTATCGGGTCCAATTGTAAATCTAAACCATTCTCGAATCCACCTTAAGACACACAGAAAGGGATAGCTTCGCCCGGGTGAAAAAGTTAAATTCCTGAAACTCGATCGCAGCGCCACCTATCGGGTCCAATTTAATATAGCCTATGTTCACCGGAGATAGTGCAGCTTCCCAACAGTGAAAGAATTTTTCAAATCGGTCCAGTAGTTTTTGAGCCTATTCATTACAACCAAACAAACAAAGTTTTCCTCTTTATAATATTAGTGTAGATAGAGAGAGAAAAGTGGTGCTCTGTGCATAACTCGTGAGCGGCTCGGCGTGATGATAATATGTATTTCTGTATTTATGTATGTGTTTGAATATATTAATGATAGCCGCAAGACAATGGATTGATCGTTTTACAGATAATTAGTAATAATGATAAATGTAAACAAAAACATCAGAATAAAATTATATGCCTACATAAAAACTGGAAATAAATTTTCTAAAAAACGTATAGATAACAAAACATTTGATAGCCCGTTTATTGAGGAAAGCAATAGGTATAATGCGAATGTATAAATCTTAGTAGCTATGTGATACATTGGGAATGGTGTAGTAGGTAATCTTTGTATATATGTGCATGTAATAATCCTAATACATAATTATATACATGTAGAGTCGTGGTGGCCGAGTGGTTCGAGCAGTTACCTGCGACGCAAAGGTCGCAAGTACGAATCCCGACTGTACCAATGAGTTTTTCGGAACTTAAGTACAGTGATTAGTCACACCACGAGCTTTGCGGTGAAGGAAAACATCGAGAGGAAACCTGCATACGTCTGAGAAGAAATCCAAAGGCGTATGTATAGTCGTGCTTGAGTAACGGCATCTGTCATGTTGGCACCTAATATACCTCTGGCGGAAAATGGATGTGTTGGTATTACCTATACACCTCTGCCTACCCCTTCGGGGACCCTTGTGGGAAGGCGTGAGGATATATTATTATTATATTATTTCATGTACTAATAGTGCGTTGCAATTTAACTTACAAATATTTTTTTTGCTTATTAGTTTTAGTGCTCTTTGCCGAATTTCATCCAAATCATATTCAAAATTCAGTAGCTCATGCGTGACAGGAACAAATATCTTTACATACTACACTTCACATACTATACTTCATATAAATAATGTAATATTAGTAGGATAATAAAAATGTGCTAACGAAACTGAATGGCACATCCAGAGGGTAATAGACACAAAACTAACTTATGTATGTACATATATCATTCTATACATATATATCTTCTTCTTTGCATGTTATAAAATGTGTACTTGAATTGAACAAATGAAATAGATCATTATTTATTTGCGCAATGTTTCAAATACATCAATTTTATTTCTCCGTCTCGATGATTGAATATGACGTAAGCGATTCCTAAGTGTACGCTGTACTAGGGACTACGGGCTAGTGTTTGGTAAAAGTTATGAATCTCTCGACTATATCGGATCATTATTAATTAGCAAATAAAATAGCCTTATAACCGCGTGGTTCGAGTAGTTGCATGGAACACAAAGATTACAAGTTCCAATACCAACTGTACCTACTTGTACAGTTCATCTGAACTTTACTAGCTTTACAGTGAACGAAAACATTAAGAGGAAACCTGCATACATTTGAGAAAAAATTCAAAGGCAAGCAATAGTGTAGGCGTGCTTGAGTGTCGGGTACTACCTACATACCTCTGCCTACCCTTTCGGGGACCTTTGTGGGAAGGAATAAAAATGTATACGATATAGACGGAAAAGAAATTTGTATGTGGAAATAGGAGACAGGAAATAATTAACAGGAAAGTGCAAAAGAATTTAGTATAAACAAAAAAATCGATAAAGTTTTGTGTACATATTATCGTAGCGTATCGATATCCTAGCACCACTAGTCAGACAGAATGAATGATAGTGATTGGCCTGTAATGATTATCTGTTGGTGTCTGCGCGCGAATCACCTCGCAATTGTCGTGAATAGATAAACGACGAGATAAGAACTATGAGATCATGCACTGATTTAACGCGGTTCATGGCTTTTGGAAAGCTTTCGCGAGCTTAAGTTGTATCGGTTGTTATTGGGTACGCTGCTCGATTAATTGTTACTAAATGCCTTGAGTATTTATTGGTTCTAGTGGTAGTCTAGTGATCAAAATTCGACTTAAATCGATTTAAAATTTAACTTTCAACGTTCAACCAGAAAGTATTTTATGATTATTTTTGACATTCAGTAATACTTTTAATCACTCCTCAGTTTGTCACTTTGTGTGTATGAAACATATGATAGTGTCTGCAATGTTTTATTTATAAATTTAATGTACTTTTCATCATTATTTTGAAAATATTAGCCTTCTGCGCCCTTTTCCACTTATATAAGTTGATGCTGTATCAATAAAGTATGATTCTCTTTATACCTCCCTTTATTATTTTTATAGTATTAAGTATTTACTCAACTACATTTGATAGTAGTTAATAAATAATATATATTTATCAACTATTATTTTTGATAAATAGTTTATTCTGTTTCCTCTAACGCCGAAAGAACACGAAATCGAATAAAGAAACTGATCAGGTCATGTGGATAAGGTTAAGTATAAAGAGAAGCAGCTTTAGCAGTTACTCGCTTGCCCATAAGAGTCGTGGTGGCTGAGTGGCTAAGGTACCTACAAAAGTAAGAAAGGAAGATGACCGCCTGGTCTAGTGGTTAGAGCTTCTGACTACGAAACTTGAGGTCGCGGGTTCGAATCCCGCTGAGGGCAGATATTTGTGTGATGAACACGAGTATTTGTACCTTAGTCTTGGATGTCCTATGTATTTATGTATATATCTATTTTTATAAGTAAATATATCGTTGTCTAGTTACCATAACACAAGCTTTGCTTAACTTGGGACTAGGTCAATTTGTGTGGAATTGTCCCCAGTATTTATTATTATTATTATTAGTTTGCATTAAATGAGTTTTCGCCTTAAGCACAGACATTTATCACAGCCTTACGTTGTAGGAAAACATTGAAGGACAGTTGCTTCCGTTTGAGCAAAAGTTAAATAGGAGAAATTTCGGTAAAAATACTGTTGTCTTTTTGGTTCATATTATAGGCTCTAAATATATATATTTTATCAGCGACAAATATGTATTGAATATTATGTTCATAGATGAATATTGCATAATGATATAATACTCTTACCAGTTTTTACTAGTATTTATAATCTGAAGTTATATAATCTCTACGCATTTCCCGAAGGGGTAGACAGAAGTGTATAGGTAGTGCCCACACACCCACTTTCCGGCCAGAGATATATTTTAGGTGTGAACGTGATAGATGAGTCCAACGCCGGTACTCAAGCACGACAATACACACGCATTTGAATGAACAATTAATAATAATAATATTCTTAAGACTAATTCACACGTGAGGTTGGCGATGTATGGCTCGGGGTGTTGCGTATCCGGCCTCTGAATCGCCGGAAGACTACACATTTCGGCCAACATTCCTCCTTGGTGTAGGTCGACAGCTGGTCGGTCGGTACTCTTATCACAAAAGAATTAATATAACTATGTGGGTTTACCAAAATCTATTCCCACATACGATTATACAGCTCTTTTAAACTCATCCCAAATATAAGATAAAATTCACTCTGTCACCCTCTGTATAGAATAAAAGGCTAATCAACGATTATCGTAATTACTATTTGCCTGACACTTAAATTGGTTGCCTTATGCTGGCAGGCTGTTGGGGAAATACAGACAGACGAAGCTAGTATTTGTGTATACAAATGGATTGGCTTTGATATTAAATTTATTAAATACCTAACTGTCATTTGTTCGGAATACACGGCGTGTTAATTTGAGTTGTTATTAATTGAAATACAACCTACATTAATATTGTTAATTTATGTGCTTAGTTTAGATGCAGTGAGGTGATACGTGAAACACACCTACCTCCGGGATCTGGGCCTAGATCTGTTACCAGACTTAATTGCATGTACATATACAACTACGCCTGTCCTTGACTACTCATTCATCTTAGTATAATGTTATTGGTTCCTTCAGGTCTTCCCACCAGAGACCTCCAAGGAGTACATAATAAATATATGCCGATTAATTAATAAGATGCACATGTTTCTATCGTATATATATACAGTGTGATGACAATATTATTATAAGGGTCTCTCCGACAAAAGGATGTATGTTTAATACTGTGGCGTAGCTACCGGAGGCTAGACGGTTTGTTGGTTTGCTCTTTACTGTTTCTAATTCAGTTTCAACTCTTGACGTTGCCGTCCTTGAACGTCCAATCGATATGATCTAGGTAGTTGGAACGTGGTCTTGTATGAAGAGACTGATGAATGTAGACGAAGCGAAAGAGGTATGTACGTCTAGAGAGAACTGGTGCTCTACCCTCTCCGCTTACCTCGGCGTGTAGATATAATATCGCGATCTATGTAGAGCGTGGTCATGTATGAAGAGACTGATGAATGTAGACGAAGCCTAAGAGGAATTACGTCTAGAGAGAACTGGCGCCCTACCCTCTCCTCTAACCTCAGCGTGTAGATACCTATGTATGTAATATAATATCGCGATGACCCTAGTTTCCGAACTGCATATGAATAAACAAACACAACTCATTACATAGTATATTTATCGAAGATTATTCCGAAAATGGAGCCGTCAGTACAATATTTCAATTGTAAATGGCTCGCTATGTACACTCACATGAATACACTGCAAAGCACGACGAATTTTAATATAAGTTGTGAGGATTTGCTTGCGTTGACAACTTATGATATCTACATTATGTTTTTTATTACCTAATTATTGTTAATAATGTTTAATAGGTTTTCAAGCGTCGGTGTAATTCGTCAAATATTTTTAAATTAAATACTTATTACGTACACCACAAGAGTCACCGAGGAAGTAGGTAGGTCCAATATGATAGTCTGTGACCATTGTGAACGGTGACACACCGTCTGAGAAAAAATCACTAAGAAGACTTCTTCTCAATGGTTTCTTCTCAGATACAGTATACCGGTTTCCTCACGCCATTTTCTCCACCGCATAACGAATGATGTGAGCTACCTTTTGTACTCCAGTTTTAAACTCACAATTATTTCTCTGCTTAATGCATTCGTTTTTCTGAACGCCAATATCAGCTTAAATATATTATGATAACCGTGAGTCGAACTTCGGCCTTATTAAATACCAGACAATGAGGCAAAAACGCTTTATTGAATACCAATAGCAGAGCTGTGATCTAATACCAATAAATTATATAATTGTTGTATGAAACTACCTGTTGCTATTCTTTGTGACTCATAAGCGAATTTCTGACGCTTACATTTTTTGTTACCGTTTAAATTAGTCGGTTTAAAAACGTTAGCAAAAAGAGTATATGCTCTCTTTTAAATTGAGGACACGTGTTAATATGTCGTCATTTATGGAGAAAAACATTATTGTGATGTCATCTACCAACGTGGACGATGCCAACGGAATTTGATACTATTGGCTTAGAAATATAATAAGTCATTAACATCGTATGACTTGCAAGCTCTGAATATTAACTGGATATGGGAAGCTATGGAAAAAATGGGAGAGACCGTTGCACAGCTTTGGGGTTCTAATACAAATGAGAGGGGAAATACAGTATTTTTTTACAAAGATGGCAATTTTGGAGTGAAAAATGCGCGTTGTCAACCTCATGTTAAGTAGACTTGTTGTGCTATCAGGGTGGAACGACGGCTAACTGGCAAAAACAGGCCCCTTTAAACAAGTACAGCCACGACATACATGAGGAGTATTGGAAACCTTACTCACTAGGGAACATGGCCGTCTGGTCTAGTGGTTAGAGCTCCTGACTGCGGAACTTGATGTCGCGGGTTCGATTCCCGCTGAGGGCAGATAATTGTATGATATACACGAGTATTTGTACCTTAGTCTTGGATGTATATATCTGTCTACATACGTAGACAGATATATACATCCATATATCTTTGTCTAGTTACCATAACAGAAGCTTTGCTTAATTTGGGACTATGTCAATTTGTGTGGAATTGTCCCAAGGTATTAATTAATTAATTTATAACACTACTCTTCATGGCAATGTAAAGTTATCGAAGTAAAAACATTGCAGTCGCTTATATGTTTTATTATTATACACATACATAATATACAAAATATTGATTATTATAATAGAGCTAGCGTACCTTAAAATAATACCGCTAGAAATTAGAAATTGGAAAACCTATCAAACCATGTCAATTATTTGAATGTTAGTGTTTAGCTATTACATCAAAACGTTTATAGACTATGTTTTGACTAGGATACCCGTAACATGACGCGACGAGTTATGAGTAAACAAATTGTTTGCCATTTCGGCCTGATTTTGTTTCAATGATTGAACACTAAATATTAGACTGATAAGTTTCGCTGCATTTCTTGGATTTTCGCACGATGAAAGCGCATTCTCTTCCTTCGTCGGGTTCCAAGCAACAATACAATAACAAACCAACAATGACCGCAGACAATATGTTCAGTAGTTTTTGCGGAACGCGCGGTTACACAAACAATCAGTTATTACTACACAGTCGTCCGTTTGTTTACAGCTTTACGACTAAGGCCGGAAATGTCACACAAAATGTAACCAACGCAGGTAAAAATAAAAATTATTATCCGCACGCAATACAAGTATAATAGTATTATATATAAGCTTTAGCACATTTTTTTCATTAACAACCATTTTTTTTTTTTTCACGCCTTCCCACAAGGGTCCCCGAAGGGGTAGGCAGAAGTATATTTGGTGCCAACGTGACAGATGGCGACTATATCGCCGCTACTCAAGCACGACTATACATACGCCTTTGAATTTCTTCTCAGACGTATGCAGGGTTCCTCTCGATGTTTTCCTTCACCGTAAAGCTCGTGGTGTGACTAATCACTGTATTTAAGTTCAGAAAAACTCATTGGTACAGTCGGGATTCGAACTTGCGACCTTTGCGTCGCAGGCAACTGCTCGAACCACTCGGCCACCACAGCTCTAACAACCATTAAAATTAAATTATATTTACTGCACATGGTCTCATAGCTTATTTGTTGTACAATTATCGTTACCTATATTTGCCGTAAACAGTGAAGTTGACGAATACCGAATGTACCAAGACTACCGAGAGTATTTTACCCGCGGTTTCGTTCGAGTTAAATACTACTGCTCCTTTGGGTATTAAAAAGTGGATGGTTACTACTCAATCGCGCCAGAACGAAACTAGATGAAAGTTGGCCCAGAAATCTTTTGGGCCCAATTATATAAAACGTTATGCGGGTGAAACCACGTGGCACAACTAGTAACTAATTATTACAAAATATACAAAGCCTCCTGGGAGTATTATGTCAATCCGCATAGTTAGTCTACGACGTCGCTGTGACAGCTACTCACGCGCACGAGTAGTTTATCTGCGATCGGAATAAGGCTAATTATTGGCAATTGGTGACTGCTGTTGTTCTAAATGGCAGGATTAATAGGACTAATGTATAAGAATGTTCAAGCTGTTTATTAATTTTAATTAAAGTTTTATTTACTTTAGCTGTTAAAATGTTATTCCATAGGCAGATGTTTTGCTGGAACTTTTTCCGAAATTAAAATGTATCCTATATGCTAACATATAGAATACAATTTAATCGCCGCATCATAACGCCGAGTCCTTACGTATAGGACTAATCCTATACGTAATGGACTCGGCGTGATGATATTATGTATGTATATACATACATATCATCCAGTTATATATAAATACCAAATTTCTACAAATTCCGTCTAATTTCTTTTGCCTGAAAGAGGAACAAATAATCTCAAATATCGCATTTAAGTAACGCAAATACAACACTATAATAAATAAACGACTACACTAAGTACACTGTACATGGGGGTAAATGAAATAATAATAATATAAAATATAATGATCACATAAATGGCCTGAAACCCTGTCATGCCGAAGGGTGCCAAGAAGGCTGGCGGCATTGCCACGTTGTGTGGCAATGCTGATTTGGTGAACGAAAGATTAGTGTCTTTAACCGACTTTAAATCGCAGGGGCCGATTCAGGGCCGCAAGAAATGTCTGTCCATAAATATATACAAATATATAGGTATATGTATACATTTTTATATTGTGACGTTTTTTAATTATTTTCAAGCCTTTTACAAGGATAGCATAGATAGAATTCGGTGTAGATAGCTAAAATGTGGACGTTATCCAAGCCAGTTCAACTTATTCGGGATGTATTGTGGCAACACGTGACGATTGAAATATTATTATTATACTTTTAGTATACTTTATATTAATAAAATATTACATGAGTTTGTAGACGCCTTAACTGGGATATATTACGGGATATGACTTCACTGGACAAAAACTTTACTTGCCACAAACGAGCCGCGTCAGTTGAGCGATCGTGTTTGAATGACAGATATGTCGCAATCGATCTATGAGATCGGTTGCATAATCGCCATAATTAAACATCCATGGATTAGTTTATATTAATGTATGTGTGAGGTAACCTTGGTTAAAATGGCTAAATCAAAAATCTTTACCGCCACGTTCCAACTACCTGGATCAAATAGATCGGACTCTGAAGGACGGGAACGTTAAGAGTACTCGAAACCGACGAGCATGTATGAAGAGACTGATGTATGTGGACGAAGCGAAAGAGGTATGTAAGTCTAGAGAGAACTGGCGCTCTATACTCTCTGCCTACCCCGTTAGGGACTTGGCGTGATGATATGTATGTATGTATGTAAAAATCTTTACTTAAATCTACCTATAGAAATACAAATAATTATTAAGGAAATTCCCACATTAATTACTCGTCTTATGAGTAATTTGTGTTAAATCATCTTATAAATATAATATGTTGACAATGCACGAACAAGCATTATTGCTGTTATGGCGACATGCAACCATAAACTCGGATCTGTAACTTAATCTTGGTTAAGAAGGCATTATAAGTATAGGTAGATAGTGCCATACACGAAGATGCGCTATTCTTCCTTAAAGTTTATAGTGTAAGTGTGCAACCTTCCACTTATGTTTGAGTTCAAATGGTACACACTGATTACCTATAAGTGCACACGCACACTACTTTTATATTTAACATATAGTTGTTTATTATTTAACATATAGTTGTTGTCATTAGTTATAGGGATTACATTATAACATTAAATTATAACTAGCTTTGATCTCAAAACATTTTAAATTTTAATGGTATAAATGTTATCATAATTTTAAGTAAATTTTATATTGAAGTATGTATTAATTTAAGGAATAAGAAAATTATAGTGTTGCTACGCCCATCAGGGTATACTGTCAGTTTATAAAATTGTAAGCTGTTGCAAAATATTAATAAATAAATAAATAAATAAATAAATATATCTATAGGTCGGGATGAATTGTAAAATGTCTACTTAATGTATTGATGTGTAATATACAATTACCTGTGACCTCATATTACGTATTTCTTGGTTTATATTTTAGTGATTATGCACAAAAATTTTAAGCGTAACGTAAGTACCATACAATATTTGTAGTTGGTGACGATAACATTTCTGAACTATCGGAACATATTATACTAGCCTCCAAAGAGTAAGCGTGCAAATTTTTTTGGTTCTCTTTACTACAATTAGGTGATAATCGACGATCAATTGCAAGTTGCCAACCTATGAGAAACATGAAATTAAGTGGCTTTAAGCTTAAAACACACAACGTGGGACACAATTAGCTATAAGTAAAAAAATAATGATATGTTACATCGTTTTGTACGAGTATATTCCCCGCGGTACGTACGTATATAGTTGTTAACGGGGTGTATTCGGAAGCAGAGATTAGTAGCAGTAAATCGTGCAGGCCCGTTCTGATAACAGCAGCTCTCCTGCCAAATTTCACTGCGCGCATTATGACGTCTGTCTGAACACTGTCTCCATTGTCATGCAGTTATTATGGTGGACTTAAACTTAAATAATATTCATTATTACAAATTAGATTATTCCCATGACCCATCCCACCCAGTCATGAACAAAGGTTAGGAATATTTTAAATCTCACATTTTAGCCCACCAAATTTTACTGGAATGATACGTTTAGGTCTTTTGTAAGAGTCAGCCAGTGTGCCAGTCAGCCAGTACCTAACTTAAACTAGTTTAAGTTAGGTACTAGATTAGGTACTGGTACCGAGAATAATCTAAATAATATCATAGTTCAGCCAGCTAAGCTCGCGAATCAGCAAAGCCCAGGTCCGAAGCCCGCAGGGGATGCCCTCAGCTGTGTTTCCTTAGCACCTAAGAATTGCCTAGCAAAGATAACAAAATGTCAGCATTATTAAACGGAGAAATATCACTCCAGTGCAAGATTTAATGGGTTCTTTTTAGAAAATATTAATTTTGATAAAACCAAAAACATTTCAAACGTCGCCACAAATTAATAGATGTTTCGTATGTCCAATGGACACAGGCGCAGTCATATTGGTAGTACACCGACATTAATACACCCATCGGATCGATGACTCACTGTGTTTATTCGTTTATCAGCTATATCGCTTTAGTGATGTCTGCTTGATGGATAGATGAATCTTACGACTCGGTCGATAGATTTAGGGTACACGCGTTAGTTTGCTCACATTATAATTACAATCGGGGATTACAATTACGGGGATTGAGTTGCCTTCATATGTATCTATAAAAACTATCATAATAACTTGAGGAATTGCCTGCAACACAAACAATGCAATTTCGAATCCCGACTGTACCAATGAGTTTTGCTGAACTTAGTCACACTACGAGCTTTATGGTGAAGGAAAACATCGAGAGGAAACCTGCATACGTTAGAGAAGGTATTCAAAGTCGTATGTATAGTAGTGCTTGAGTAACGGCGATGGACTCGCCATCTGTCTACTCTCTCAGCACTTCAATTAAAAATCCAAGTGTCAATACTATGTAATTAAACAATTACTGCATTGAAATATGTCAACTGCATTGGCATAAATATTTACAATTGCGATTGTACGTGAATAGAGACACTTTGGCAGTGTGCTTATTGCGAGAAGGTGGGTTGCAGTGTGGGATAACTAAAGTGTGTAGTAATCAACATAATTTGCTACAAAGTTCAGTTGTAAAGTTAACTATCGGCTTCAACGGTCTTCCGGAAAGTTTTTCGGATGCCGAAATTACCTATGCCTGTAGCGTAGGGCTGATTTATTATTTTATAGGTTTTCGTCAATAGATAGAGTGATGCAAGAGGAAGATTTGTGGATGGTACTTCGGGTTGTACAAGTCGGCAGTCGGGTCGGCCACCACGGCTCATATTCGAACTTAATGCGAGAGAAATTACGATTTCACTAGCATTAAAATCATCAGGTTCATTAAGTTCAGCAGGGTATCATAGCAATATTGTAAATAGGGATGTTTGTTTCTCTTTCATGTAAAAACTACAGATGAAATTCGATACAGCGGAATTAAAATAACATTTAATAATCTACTTTAATTAAAATTTTACGCCTTGGAGATCGCGGGACACAGCTTGGGGGCTATATATTTATTGGCCATATTGGTACTTTGTAATTATGTGTGTGTGAATACAACTTCAATAAATATCGCTATACGGTCAATTAGTTGGTTAATGTCAATGGCAACCCACTCCGCAGATCCGGCCAATATGCACAAATAGCACGATGATTCCGACTTAGGTCTAGGCTAAGCGTTTTAATGCTTTAAAACCTACGTTAAATGCTTTAGTACGGTAGGTAATGAATATAAACATTGTCTCGAAACCGGCGAGCATGTGTGAAGAGACTGATGAATGTGGATGAAGAGAAAGAGGTCTGTGAGTTTAGAGATAACTGAGGTTCTAGGTACTCTCTCTGTCTGTCTACATAATGTCATATTAACACACTTTTAGTTAAAAGCTTCCTTCAATTCTCCGACAACGGTTTTCTTCATTCAAAGTCATATGCCAGTCGTGCTTGAAAAACCGACATGGATTCGCCATCTGTCATGTTGGCAACTATATATGTATACATAGTGGCCGCGTAGAGAACATGGTTGCTGGGCCAGTTTATACAGCGATGCTGGTATTCCACCGAACATACTCATAGGCATAGAGTGGAGAATATCAAATTGATTTTATGCCCTAAGATATTAAAGAACGTGTACTTCCTGACAGGATAATGTATCTTATTTATTACTATATAAGAAAGTCGGCGTTGATGGGCAGTAAAAGTCTGAGCAAGAATGCTCGAGTTGCTGTCCACAACGCGATATTGGTACCTACCTTATTGTATGGCAGCGAATCCTGGGTATGTCAGAGGAAGTATGAAAATAGCTTGAATGCAGTCGAGATGCGATCTCTTCGAAAAATGTGCGGCGCAACGATATTAGATCGAATCCGCAATGAAGAGATTCGCAAATCAACTGGCGTGAATGAGGGCGTGATTGTAAAGATGAAGAAAGGCATGTTACGTTGGTTTGGACACATAGAAAGGATGAGTGAAGAAAGATTGACGAAACAGACATACAAAGCAAAAGTGTGTGCAAGAAGAGGCAGAGGAAGGCCACGTTCCAACTACCCGGATCAAATAGATCGGACTCTGAAGGACGGGAACGTTAAGAGTACTCGAAACCGACGAGCATGTATGAAGAGACTGATGAATGTGGACGAAGCGAAAGAGGTATGTAAGTCTAGAGAGAACTGGCGCTCTATACTCTCTGCCTACCCCGTTAGGGACTTGGCGTGATGATATGTATGTATGTATAAGAAAGAATATTGAAGTCTTGTCATATCAATCATCAGGTCGCACCTCACAATATTGGCGTTGCGAGCTGTTTATTATCCATTCCCATTTATGTGACGACTATGCAGGAATATTTCGTATTACCACGATTAAAATTGCAGTCTTTTTTTTAATCTAAATATCTTGCGATAAGTCGTACATTAAAAGTTTCTTCTTTGAAAAACACAGTTATTTTAATCAAATACAACAAGGGACTGGAAATGTGATATTCAAAAAGAGTATTATTAACTATTTATTACATCACGGCGAATTCTTCATGGGGTAGGGAGAGAGTAGAGGTCCAGTTGTCTCTAGACTTACAAACCTCTCTCGATCTAACTAGTTACACAGTGCTTAGTCACATCACGAGCTTCACGGTGAAAGAAAACATTAAGAGGAAGCCTGCATACGTTGGAGAAGACATTAAAAGTTGTATGTATAGTGTTGCTTGAGTAGCGTCCATGGATTCGCCATCTGTCTCGTTGGCACCTAAAATATATCTCTGGCGGAAAGTGTGTGTGTGGGTACTACCTATAAACCTCTGCCTACCCCTTTGGCGATCCTTGTGGGAAAGTATGAGGATATATTATATTGTCACTTCTTAAGCTATTGCCTTAATGTGCCGATTTACAAGAAATCACCAAAAATAGTTCAGACAATTAGTAGATCAATCATAAAGAGTCGCAGACAGATAGACGGTTTGTTTTGCTGTAATATAATGTATATTTTTGATTGATATGTTTATCTAACAACTGTTTACAACATTCCAGTCAATATACATTCGTTGCAGAAGAATGTCGCGAGTATGTTATTAGTTATGCTAAGTCGCATTAAGCCCGTGACATAATGACACGAGCGAGCGAACAAATTGCCGGTGTTATCTTACAAACAATTGTTAATAATGAATCAATACATGTACATACATGTAACGGCGGCAGGCACCAATTATGTTAATGTTACGACTCCACGGGAACCGTGGCTCATCTCGTCTCATCATTAGCCGATAAATGACAGAAGTCCCTGAAGCCGTGGTGGCCGCGCCTAGCTTTACGGTGAAGGAAAACATCAAATGCGCGTGTATAGTCAAGCTTGAGTAACGGCGATGGACTCGCCATCTGCCATGTTGGCACCTAAAATATATCTCTGGTGGAAAGTGGGTTCGTGGGTATCACCTATAGATCTCTGACTACTCCTTCGGGGACCCTTGTGGGAAGGCTCGAGGATATATTACCTGAGGTCCCCGAAAGGGTAGGCAGGGGTGTTATTAGAACACACTTTTTGCCGGAAAATTATTCAAGTTCAAACGTGACAAATGGCGAGTCCTTCGCCGTTTCTCACCAATAGCTGTACCTACTTTCTTTGAATGTCCTCTCAAAGTATGCAGCTTTCCTCTAGATGTTTTAATTGCACAACAAAGCTTGGTACAGACTACCAAGATTTGAGTCTGCAATTACGACTTTGGAGGTGACTGCTTAAACTACTCAGTCGCTACGACTTTAACTCTACAAAACACTATACTGTATTAGTATTCTACGACAGTCTGTTTGAGGTCACCCAATGAACTCTTCTGTATCAATAGACACATGTACGAACAAGATGACGCACTATTACGCTTAGTCTACTTTTGGAGAGTGAGTCGCTGAATTTGTGCGCAGGTCACTTACTAGTGACGTAGTGCAGAGCCTAACATAGAACAATTGCGTAAGAATGTAATTGATTATTGTGTACATTTTGTGCTCTTAACAAACCCGGGGAAATGAGGCAGGAATCACGTACACATATTTGTCAGCATGAGTCGGCATGACCAGAGATAATTGTAGGTTTAAGACCTCTTTATACATTCGCCTCATTTTCGCACATTCCGCACCATCGATTTAATCTAATCTTTTTATACCAAAGCAGCAGGTCATGTAATGGTAAGAGCAAGAGATGTTCGCTACCATCCCTTTAGAAGTCTTTTCACACCCTCCTTGTGCTGTAATCTCTAAGCAAACCTTCAATGGGGAGTTCGTTCTATAGTCTTAGCATTCACGGAAAGAAGTTCCCTTTAAAACTCTTTTTTTATTACTTTTGTTTTCATGTACACACTCAATACAAGTAGATAGCACAATATCACAGTATAAGCCTATCTACAACAGTACTGTCTATAGGTACCTAATACTAATAATCTTAATATGTATATATAAATTACGTGTCACGTTGTTTGTCCGCGATGGGCTCCTAAACTACTTAGCCGATTTCATTTTTGCACACCGTGTGCAGTTTGATCCAACTTGAAAGATAGAATAGCTTACATCACAATTTGACCCGATAGGTGGTGCTGCGATCGTGTTTCAGGAAGTTTTACTTTCTTTACAGTCTTAGTTAATTTACTTTAGTTTTACAGTCTTTTCGGGCGAAGCTGGGCGGGACAGCTAGTACATATATAAATAATTATCATAAAAAGCGACCTTTTTAGTAGAATTTATAATAATAATAATATAATAATAAATATAATATATCCTCACGCCTTCCCACAAGGGCCCCGAAGGGGTAGGCAGAGGTGTATAGGTAATATCCACACACCCACATTCCGCCAGAGGTATATTAGGTGCCAGCGTTACAGATGGCGAGTCCATCGCCGTTACTCCAGCACGACTATACATACGACTTTGAATTTCTTCTCAGACGTATGCAGGTTTCCTCTCGATGTTTTCCTTCACCGTAAAGCTCGTGGTGTGACTTATCACTGTACTTAAGTTCAGAAAAACTCATTGGTACAGTCGGGATTCGAACTTGCGACCTTTGCGTCGCAAGCAACTGCTCGAACCACTCGGCCACTACGGCTTTTATAGAATTTAAATTAAAAATCAAACATTCTTTTATTTATTACTACAATAGTCCTTTATAGAATTTGCTAAAGGTGAAATAGAATCCGCTCTACAGCGTGACGCACGACAAATCCGCCACTCAAATACCACATCATTTTAGTCCAACGCGTATATGCGTTAAGTTTGAGTAAATTGCTATTCTCATGTGGCTATAAATACACGAGCAGTTTAAATAAAACCAAGTAGATATGCATGTATGCAATCAGCTGTTTTTATTGACCCGATGACGCCTAGTCTAGACCGTCTGAAGGCAGGCTCCATATCAAATTTCCCAGGAAATATTTTAGATAATCGCTTTTGTACGCCGTTTTTTAAACGGTGTCAGGTGTTGGCCGTGGATAAATAACCGACAGCGAACATAGAGCGTAACCGATCCTGAACGGGAAATCTAAATTGTTACACGTTATTTATATCAATTAGGTTAGATTCAAAGCTTTAGCTAAGATCCAAACTAACTATTGGTTCCCTATTTAGGTAGTTTTGAAGCCAATGCAGGAAACAAGGCTCATGTCTTGCCTCATGGTAAGTGAGTACCGTAGCCTATGTTCGCTAGCAATATCAAGGGTATCACTCGTGCGTTGCTCATTTTATGTTGGGTTTGTTAGCAGTGGCAGCATCCCGCATGTACACCCATTCAGATTCCTGGACCGTGGCGCAAGGACTCACTTCTTGAAGGTAGTGCTATTCGGTTGTGATCTCCTGTAAGGTGAAGAGACTGCCAAATCGAAATACTGAAATTGTATAAGGTTCGAAAGACGTCCGTCTGGTCTAGAGGTTAGAGCTTCTGACTGCGAAACTTGCGGTCGCATCTTCGAATCCCGCTGCGGGCAGATTTTGTGTGATGAACACGAGTATTTGTACCTTAGTCTTGGCTGTTTTATGTATATATCTATAGGTAAATATATCGTTGCCTAGTTACCATAACAAAAGTTTTGTTTAATTTAGGACTAGGACAATTAGTGTGGAATTGTAAAAGAAAACTGTTACCATCCAATCTACCGCCCAATCATCACTTGTAGAGGATCGATGCGTAAGTCTCTTACGGAATCAAAAAACACCTCAAGCGGCGAAAAAAAATATGTGTTCACTCGTCCCATCCACCATACGTATAACGTAGATTGAATGCGCACAGTTTTGTTGCAGCTCAATTTTTTTTAATTATTTCCATCTCAAAGGTTAAGCTAATCCCAAATGAACCAATTCAGGTAGTTAATAGGTGTAATATAACGTTAAATATTTCTGCGGCCACACTCATAAGAATTCTGAGAATCATTTAAGGCATCTCTTGTTCATGCGCGAAACCTTTACAAATCCCAAAAAAGAAAAATATTAATATATTTTTTGTCATTCCTATCACGTCCGTTTCTAATTGTTCCGTCCAAAGAAACGAAAAGTGTTCCTTAATACCTTAATGTTATTCGATGCATGGCGCGGCAGGCTATTCAGTATCAAGGCGTTTTTATACAACCCTGTGTGAATAATAAAGGATTTTATGTCATAAGTTGTTAGAGTGCTCGGTTTGATTTATACGTCTGCTCGTATTAAATGACCGTACCTGGCGTTTGACGTTCGCCTTTTTCTGTTTTCCCGTTTTTTGTGTGGCGTGTATTGTGCGGGCTGCGCCGGCGCCGCGCGGCCGAGCGCTGCGCTGATCAAAGCGATTGGGGACGATTAAAGTTAGTTGATATATAGATGGTTAACAATACGCGGCGCCTCCCAGTCGCGGCTCACAGTTGTAATGACGAGTAACGCTCTAACGTTTATTAGAATGGGCTTTAAGTAATGCATTCGACGTGCCGAGGTGTATTTGCGAACATTCAGTATTATTTATCGATTACACACGCTATTATTTTTTATGAACTAGACAGGTTTGTTTCTGTTAGCATGTAGCTTCTAGCGAATAAATTCAAATTCAAGCGATGTGTCCATTATGTTTCTCAATACACCTTGGCTTGGGATCACGTGACTGATGTCAGCAAAAATATGAGAACTTCTTCAGAATCTTATCACTACATATTATGAAACGAAGTGCCCCGCTGCATCTGTCTGTGTGTCTGTTCATGCCAACAAAAAAACTGTCAAACCGATTTTCATTCGGTTTTCACTTATAGACAAAGTGTATCACGAGAAAAGTTTGGAGTGATGATACTATCGGAAACTGACAAGTCGCTTGGGAGCTGTCATCGCTAATACTAACATTGTTGTATAATAGATAGAACAATGTATATTATCGTATACGTTGTTCCCCCATACTTGGGTACTATTGCTGTAACGAAAAAATATTATTGTTGTATATGCCTAATGATTTGGAAAGAGTAACCATGGAGTTTCTTGCCGGTTCTTCTCCATGGAAGCGACCAACCCGAACCGTGCTTCTTTTTCGACGTTTTATAAGTGCCCATCTGGGCCTATGTGAAATAAAAAGATTTTGATTTTGATTTTGATTTTATCCGTGCAAGGTAAATTGTAAAATATATTTAAGCTAAACAGGACAACAAAATACATATGTGAATTACACTGTTTTCGAGTTAGTTCGAGTACAAATATTAAAGTGGGAAGCATGCGTTCCGCCTGATGGTAAGCGGTTCCCTATGGACGCTAGCAACATCAGGAATATCGTTTGCGCGTGACCGACCATGACCTCGAAAGTCCTGGTACAGTGTAGTGTAAGAACAGTAGTGGGACTTGGATAGGCTTGTAGGTCGCTAATACACCTCCTAGTTTTCGGATAATGACACAATGTCATACTAACGTGGTAGGTTGAAGACTGCGATTATGATCAAATGGTCATTAAAAGGTGGCATCTCCGACATTCTTCTCGGAAGGCAGGCGGTGCTCTTTAACAAACACATCGGAGTGTATCGTGCATACATCAAAGGTTCGCTTGTGTATAGGGTGTGATTTTCTCTGACTGTATTTCATATTGGTTATACATATAATAATAATAATATATCCTCACGCCTTCCCATGGGTGCCCAAGAGTCCCCAATGGGGTAGTTGGAGGTGTATTGTAGGTAGTACCCATACGCTTCGCTTATCCTACTAATATTATATTATTATAATATTATATTATTATATTTGACGACCGTCTGGTCTAGTGGTTAGAGCTCCTGACTGCGAAACTTGAGGTCGCGGGTTCGAATCCCGCTGAGGGCAGATATTTGTGTGATGAACACGAATATTTGTGCCTTAGTCTTGGATGTCCTATGTATTTAAGTATATATCTATCTATATAAGTAAAAATATCGTTGTCTAGTTACCATAACACAAGCTTTGCTTAATTTGGGACTAGTTCAATTTGTGTGGAATTGTCCCAGGTATTTATTTATTATTATTATTATTATAAATGCGAAAGTTTTGAGTAGGTATGGATGCTTGTTACATACATTATTAGCTGTATCATAGGATATGAGTAAATCCATTTAGTTCCAAAAATAAATCTAGACAAAATTATATCACCATCTGTCACGTTGGCAACTAAAAGATTTGTTCTGGCGGAAAGTGGGTGTGTGGGTGCTCCCTATAAACCTCTGCCTTCCCCTTCGAGGACCCTTGTCAACGGCTTAATATACAAGCTGTACCAGTTGGGCGTGCCGGACCGTCTAGTACGCATAGTACGGGACTTTTTGTCTAACCGCTCCTTCCGCTACAGAGTCGAGGGCACACTCTCTTCCCCCCATCCCATACGAGCAGGAGTCCCGCAAGGCTCTGTGCTCTCGCCACTCCTATTCACGCTTTATACCAGCGACATTCCCCTCCATAGACGAGTTAAAAGCGCTCTATTCGCCGATGATACGGCTATCTACTACAAAGGTAGAACTCCCGAGGGAATTCACGACAACCTCCAATCCGCGGTCACAGCCCTGGGGCGGTGGTTCCGGAAATGGAGAATTGAAGTGAACCCCACCAAAAGCGCAGCCATTCTATTCTGGAAAGGCCTCGAACGCCCACGGGTAGCCCCCATCACCCTCTTCGGCAAACCCATTCCATGGGAAGAAAAAGCCAAATACCTGGGTGTGATCCTCGATCAACGCCTTTCTTTCCGTCACCACGTAAAGGCGGTACGCGCGCTACTCCACAGGGGGTGCCCTTAGCTGTGTTCCTTAGTACTAAATTGCCTGGCTGGAGGCCTAGGTCTCGCCATTGACCGGTTAAGTAGCAAAAGTTCCCGGAACTCACGCTACGAGAGACAATATAAAAAAAAAAAAAAAAGAAAAAAAATCGAGGACTCTTGTTCGAAGGCGCGAGGATATATATTTTCATTGTTTTAAATCCGACTTGTATATACGAAATATGCGATGAATTCGGTTATAGGTCTAGTTAAACAAATGCAACCAAATCGAGAATCTCCTCTTTTTTAAATCATTTACTACCATAACATGTAGATATAAGGTAGAAACAGCTACTTTACAAAATAATATGAAAAAAAAATATGCCAGTATCATCCCTCACGGGGTAGGCAGAGAGAGCAGAAGGCCAGCTCTAACTAGATTTACAGACCTGTTGAATAAATCTGCTTTATCGTAGCACTCCTTTTACCTACCATTTACAAATATAAATAATTTAGTCTATTGAAACCGACGAGCAAGTATGAAGAGACTGATGACTGTGGACGAAGCGAAAGAGGTATGTAAGTCTAGAGAGAACTGGCGCTCTATACTCTCTGCCTACCCCGTTAGGGACTTGGCGTGATGATATATATATAATCTATTGAATTAAACCTATAATAGTTTTAATACGAACTATTTTAAGTAACTGTTTATTTGTGCACTCTTTAAAAAGTCAGTGACCTCGCTGTATTTATAACATGCTGTATACGTGGGCGCGCAGACGGCCTGGCTCTGGGGCCCTTTAAACGATTCTGCCCTTTTTTGAGAACCCTACGAGTCTTTCAATGAAATTTACTGAATGAAATTCCTTTGCCTTGGAATGCTAAGCGCCTTAGTAAAAAAAAAAACTATAATTCAAAGGACTTCCTCTAGGCGTTATATATAGCTTGCATCTAAGAATTCAATGTTTTTGTGACACTTTATATATTATAAAGAATGTTAGATTTATGACTATATTATATTTGATACTATATTATATACTATATATTATTGACAAATAGGTATAGGACAAATGTGTCCAAATAAATTCAATTAAAAATATTAACTATGATTTTTTTTATCTCCCGCACCCTTATCTCGCCTTCACTTGGTAACTCTGGTAATTTTGGCGTTTAATAACAAATCTGATAAAAAATCTTTTTAACCGAATTCAAAAAAGGAGGTTTCTCAATTTGACCGTATACGATTTATATCACATCCTGATGGAATGTGACCAGAACAAAGATGTCAGAAGAACTATGTTTCTGTGTAACAGTATCTTGGCGAACCCTAGTTCTGACGATATAAAGTGTTTGATAAAATATGCGTAGATTTTAAGTGATTTTATTTTATATCCAGATGTCCTCACGGAGTGACATAGTCGCTGTGCGACAAAACTCCTATAGTTAATAGAAAAAAAAAATGACCTAATAGGTGGTCACCAAAACTGACACAAAACTATATTCATCGTCACGTCTTCCTGCAAAGGCACAGCTTTGTGACAACCTCAAGCCAACGTGACAGGCGGCGAGTTCGTCGCCATTTCTATAAGGCATCGAATACAGTCAGTAATACAACGTATTTCAATAACCGTGAGTGTACGCAATAAAATTCTCGATCTTCCACCTCCCACTTAATAACATGAATTGTTTATTGTAATATATGTATATTTATTTCATTACCATGATTGTAAATCAATCCACAACCTTAATTAAGCGTCAGTAGGCTACAATTCCCTTTATCGGCATTAAATATATTCATAATTTTATAAATATTGCTGTACAATCATTGTAATTGTTCAATTTGTTTATTTAGACATGTAAATCATAGGTAGCGTATATACCTATACTATTTGAATTTATTTGCCTATATATCACGCCGAGCTCCCTACAGGGTAGGTAGTGGGAGTAAAGCGACTTTCGCTTCATCCACAATTTTCATACATGCTCGCCGGTATCGATTACTATTCGAGTCGATTTATGACCAATCGATTTGATCTAAGCTGTCTTCCTCTGTCACTTATTTTCGGAAAAAGTATATTTTGTTTTGTCCACTTTTCTTCATGATTATCCTTTGTTGGTATAACAGTTTGAAAGGAATATATCAATTCAGATTTTTATATATTATTATTATTACATAGTGACACTGCAGTAGGAACTATTATTTACCAAATACACCGGTCATGATGCAATATCTTCCTTGACCTGACGCTATATTGCTTTCTTTTATTTGGGAATCCATAACTTTGAAATTATATTCTAAATAATTGTGTGGTTATTACGATTGAAATGAGCGGCTCCCACACAGCGCCTACGTTTCGCAGAAGGTTGCTATTGAATAGAGCACGGGATTCAATGGGAATTGTGGGAAGTACGGATGGGCGGAAACGTCACACGAATAACATCTGCGCCGGCGCCTCGATACGTGCCCGAAAGCCGAATCGTCGGCTCTGCTTGGCGCCGCCGAACTAAAGGTGAGAAAATCTCTCCGCCTGCGCTGCCTGTCAATGACGATAAAGATAAATCGTTGACAAAAATACCTACAACCAAGATTCCTCTGGAAAGCATATAACGAATTAAATGTCTATTCGTAAGCACGGCTTGAAACCTTTTTATAATTAGAATATGAAATTCGTACGGCGCAGGTATTTCTTTATTTTAGAATTCGAGTTCTTTGTAAAATCATGCGCACAAAACCATCTATGCTCCAATCCTATGCCTAAAGTTGGTGCATAAATAGATAAAAACACGAATTATTTTGTCAAATAGCTAAGCTCTTGTTAATCTTTAACTAATCTGTTTAACCTTATCTCAAATATAGGATTTAGCGTATGATAAATATTCCAGGCTAATCTGTTTACTGAGAATTTGCTGTTGTATGTTGTACTTCGGGTCATTTGTAAGCAGGTGGTGTCGATATCGCAAACAAATAGTATTATGGCTGTATGCAGGCTATTGTAAGTAGGGATAATCTGTAAAACGTGTAGTTATGCGTGGACTATCTATTCTGCGCGGCCGGTAGTAACGGTTCTGTGGTGGAGGCGCGGTGCGTGAGTCATCTCTCGTTCATTGAGCGTTGGTCCATTGAGCCGCGCTTGCGCTCATTACCGCTCCACCGGCCGGTCCTGCGCACACGCACATAGCGCGCCGCTCTGGCCGATACACCGACGCACTACCTACGACATGTTAGCTCCTATCTCTCGATCCAACGTGAGTTTAGCCTACGACATCCGCTCCACTCGAGCCTACGGATAATACTGTAACACATACGTATTTATTTATAAGCGTCTCAAGTGATTTTATATGCATCAATAAAACATTTATAATTGTTTCAGATGGAGAACTTTTCGAAATCTCATCTTTGGCTGGCTTTACTAGTCACTTGTGGAGTATGCGCCGGTGCAGGTGTTGGAAGCAGGAGGTCCTTCACGCCCACCGACTCCATTATGGACATTATTAATGCTGAAGAAGTGCAAAGGGTGCTAGCAGAGCGACGCAGAGCGGAACAGGCTACAGCTTCCTCGCCCACATACGTGCAGAGGAACGAACTTGGCGACGGTAGTGTGGAGACCGGAATGGTGGTATCCGTGCCAGATCCAGAAGACAGCACTGAAATACCACCTGGAGTTGAATTCCGCAAAATACTCAAGTCTTCCAAGAACGCACTCGTTGTCACTAAAAAGGAGTATTTGAAAGAAGATTGGTGCAAGACCGAGCCTCTAGTTCAGAAGATCAGGGAACACGGCTGCCTGCCCACTACGGTGATAAACCAGTTCTGTTACGGCCAGTGCAATTCGTTTTACATACCGAAGGGGCCGCGGCGTCGCGACAACAACGACCGACCGCAGCCCGCGTTCAAGTCATGCTCCTTCTGTAGGCCGAAAAAGTTCACTTGGACCACAGTTACTCTGCGCTGCCCTGGTCAGAACCCTCCGTTTAGACGTAAGCGGATACAGAAGGTCAAACAGTGCAAGTGCTTACCAGTGGGTGTGAATTGACGCAGTGAGGGTCAGACCCTCCGCACGGAGGCGGTACGATCGTCGCAGCTTCGACGAGTGTGCTTCTGAGCACGGCATGGGGAGGATTACAAGCAGGCAGTGTGAGCTGTGAAGCTCTTGAATTTCATACTAAGCGATTGTTACCTTACGATATTGATGGTATCATTGTTCAGTGTACAGACTATGGACTGATTAAACAGATTCAGATATCGTGCTCTCGTACGTCAATCGAGATGACGTAATGCGATGCATATATTAGCTGACTATGTAAGTAGAGTTACTTCGATACCGTGCGGCTTTGACTGCAAGTCGTTGAGCAAAAGCTTTAATTGTTCGTAGCGATACTAATTAGTTACTGTGTTGGACTAGAAGTGGCCATCCATTCGATAAATAAGGTTTGATTTCGTACAAATGTTTGTGAATTATCGCGTTTGCCTGCGGGATACTTAAGTTGTGTGATATTAGGTTTATTTGTCGGCGGTGAACTGTTCCACGACGCCGGCTTGACATCACTCAGTGCAAACTATTGAAGTTGTTTTGTGTGTGTATCATTATTTATTCAATGTCATGGATATTAAAGCTTAAACAAAATACGCTTAAAGTCGGTACATAATTTAATATTAAATCTTATTTAGGACATCTTGTTATCTTGCGTATATCTAGTAGGTATTTGTTTACATATTTCAGTGGGAAATAACGGATAAATTTGTAATCTACGATCTTTAGCTCGCAAGACATACATTTCTTTATTAATTAATATGAATAAAGTTGGTGATTTTTACCTATAATACATAGTAATCCATATTATCGATTAAAAATATAATAATTCATAAGATTGCTACTTACAGATATTCATCAAAATAGTGTTTAAAAGGTAACCGATCAATGTATGTAAAAATCTTATTTGGACGTATTTCAATTCTTACTATGATTATGTATAAATAATTTTTCAGTGTTAATTATGTATTATATGAAAATATATTTTATTTTATATAGAATTACACTAGAAACCACAGGATAATTTCTAGACTGTATTTATTTAAAATTATTGAGTACAGTAATTCGCTCTTGCCATCTAAATGTCATTTATAAGAAAATTTTAAATCCAGACTCGGTAAGTTGCATTGCCATGAAAACATGTATTTTAGTACTATGGACCGATGCGACTCGTGAAGGTTATCTCAAAGAGAGCATGATTGCAGTATCAGACTATCATATATCAATTATTTGCTTTAAACATCGGGAAAATATTTATGGAATAAACTATCATATTAATCTGTAATATTGCAGGCCATTTATCGTTCAAAAACATAAGGCATAATATCGTTTATTTTAGCATAATATGTAAGTGGTTGATATGGCTTTATACGAGAACGTTAAACTAATTGACTGCAAAGGTACTCACTTCTCGGTCCGCTTACAAATTTGCTGCAGTATAAATTTAAGACTCATTTAATTGCACTGTATCGTTTAAGTCGAGTCTATTTTTAGTTACAGTAAGGCAAGTCAATTAAAATTGTTCCATAAATATAATTAAATTAGAAATATAACGCTGAATCTCCCGAAAATGTCATTCTTAGCAATGTAAAAATAAATATTATTTAATTTACTTTATCTGCTGGTCACCATCGGTTCCAAAGTTGACCCTAAATATATCTCCGATTGAAAGAGGGTGTGTTAAAACTCACCTCTGCCTACCCTCACCTGCGGGTAGGTGCGAAGATATTATATAGTCGCTGATATATAAACTATACATACATACATATAATCACGCCTCTTTCCCGTAGGGGTAGGCAGAGACCACTTCTTTCCACTTGCTACGATCCTTACATACTTCTTTCGCTTCGTCCACTTTCATTATTCTCTTCATACATGCTTTTTGGTTTAGGGTACTCTTGACCTGACCTTTTTTCAAGACGTCCCTAATTTGGTCTAGAAACGTCCGTCTAGGTCTACCCCTTCCAACAATTTCATTCACACTCACCTTATACACTTTTATAGTCGTCATATATATCGATCAGTTCTTAGAATTCAAATGTTATCACTATATACCTAATACCTAGTTATCAAGTATTTTAAATACTTGATAACTTACTGTGTAAAAATTAATACTTATGTAGATAATTAAGAACTGTACATTGTATGCCTCGTGTACTTAAAGTTGATGGGAATGGCATTTAAGCGCCGCCAGATATAAAGTGTATACAATATGTGTAATGATCAGCAGATTAAAGTAAGTTATCTAATGTTATTTTAAAACGATTACGAAATTGCACTTGACTTGCACATTGCACTTCTATTCAATAAAAATATTTTAAATCTGGGACATGTATTTGTTTTCTTTTTTATACGTATATACACATATCTTATCTCGACGAGTGCTTCACGGGATAGGCAGAGAGAGTAGAGCGTCAGTCTTCTCTTAGGCTAACAGACCTTTTTCGCTTAATCCATCTAGTCTCTTAAATTACTATTATTCTGTGATTTTGCAATTAAGTTGAAATGTATTTCTTACCATAAATAATATCCTCACGCCTTCCCACAAGGGTCCCCAGAGGGGTAGGCAGAGGTGTATTGGTAGTACCCACACACCCACTTCCCGCCAGAGATATATTTAGGTGCCAACGTGACAGATAGCGAGTCCATCGCCGTTACTCAAGCACGATTATACAAACGCCTCTCTCAGACGTATGCAGGTTTCCTATCGATGTTTTCCTTCACCGTAAAGCTCGTGGTATGACTAATCACTGTACTTAAGTTCAGAAAAACTCATTGGTACAGTCGGGATTCGAACTTGCGATCTTTGTGTCGCAGGCAACTACTCGGCCACCACGGCTCACTTGGTGTTTCTTACCAAAAGGCCAAATATGAATGTTAGAGATCTTTAACTTGAGGAATTATGGATTACTTATATAAACTTTCAGTTGGGCCGAAAATGTAGCCTGTGTAAAGGACACATGATATAATTTATCCCCTAGCCAAGTTCCACTACGACCCGTGTAATGAACACGAATATTTTTTGCCTTAGACTTGGATGTCCTTCGTATAAGTAAATATAAAAGTAAGTAATATAAAAGTATATATGGGTATATATTGTCACAATTGTATTGTAATCCATTATCAAATATGTCTTTGCCAAGCGTCGCTCTGTTCGTTTTTGAAGAGTTGTCAGGAATTTGAATTTCTCAACTACTGAAATAATAATAACTATGGTTAGTGGGCAACGATATATTTTTAATAATTTAATATATCCTCACGCCTTCCCACAAGGGTCCACGAAGGGGTAGGCGGAGGTGAATGAATGAATGAAATTTTCTTATAATCACTAATTTGTGTAATTGAGTTTTTAGCCGTACTAATCTCTTTCCTTTCTAAAATAATCCACTTTCTCCCAGAGGTATATTTTAGCTAACAACGAGATATATTTTTATTAAATGCATAGGATATTCAAGACTGATGTCAAATACACGAGCTCAACACACAAATATCTGAGTAGATATTTGTGTGTTCACAAATATCTGAGTAGATATTTGTGTGTTCGGTGGGAATCGAACCCACAACCAGTTCGCAGTCAGGAGCTCTGACCACTCAACGATGTTGAAAAGGCTCAAGGAATGATGGGAGCATAAATAAAACACTTATCACACTGATAACATGTATTTAGGATATTAAGACTTGATTTGCGACAATGAGTAATTACATACATTAAATTATATTAAATCAAATTTAATTTAAATAATATTTAGATATAAAATAACATCACATTTCTGTTAGTTTTGATGTTTCAAACAAGGCTTTAATTGGATTACATTTTGTTTAAGTCCAGCTAAAACAATCTAGTTCTATAATTAGAAAATCTAAATTTAAAATAATCTGATATTAAGCAATTTATATAAAAAAATATACAATAATTAAAAAATAATTTATATAAATTAATATCAAATATATAATTAAAAAACACCGGAAAACGATATCTAAAATAGTCAATACCATATAATTGTTTATTCATAACACCTAACATCCAAGGGAAATATTCTACTGCAACCTCAATAATTATTACCCATCTACATTTTCCCAACATACATGTAGTAAAATCACTTATAGTATTGAATTTGTGCTTATAGCATAGCTCGTCAATATACCTTACTGTCTTTTTGAAAGCGCTTTCTAATTTGGAATATATTTTACTGAACTGCGTAAATGAATTTTAGGAATAAGCCAACCTATTATTTCTCCGACTTTTTTTTATGTACAATGCTTATATCTAATAAATGCAAACTGGTGCGTTATTCGATTGATTATTATGAAAAACAAAAAAACGTGCGGCTCTTTGGGACTGCCGCGGTAAAGCTATTGCATAGCATATTTTATCAACTTATGCAATACACCTATATACTTTCTCACAAACAGCTGCTTACGTACTAGGCATGCCTTTTAAGTTCTGTCGTTTCCATATTTACCGGCAATTTTGAATTTGGAACTGGTCTATATTCGAATGTGTTTAAATTTTGAAAGTGTTAGGTTAATTTCGTTACGGAATTTCTGGATTCGGTCTCCACGCTCAAGGCCCGCGATAGAAGCTATGCAATAGCTTAAAACTATTTGATATAACTACGACGTTGTAAACGCATGTGCTCATTTGACTGTGGTTGTCAGTAGCGCTAATAAAATATTTTCATGTTTGCTCGTCTTACTGTCAGTTCGTATGTAAAATTTCGGCTTTAGATGTAAGTAATACGTTCTGAAGTTTCCTTTCAAATTTAGATGATAGTGACTTGCGCGACATAATATTTTACGCAGACAATGAAAGTGGTTTGTACATGTTCTTTGAATACATTTTCAGTTTGTTTTAATGCTATAAGATATAAAATTTGTATTATTTAGAATCTTCAGAGACTGCTGCTTAAACGCATTATTTTGTCAGACCTTTAACCGTTTAATTCTCAATGTTAAACGTTTCTAACCAAAGCGAGCATGACTGTTGTAAGAGATATTCGTGTCACCTGAATTTCGAGTCCCTCACTTTAAGATATTCGTTCTTTAATTCTCAATAGATTACTGAGTAGTATCCAGGCGTTAGTATGTGGTTATTAGCATTATATAAGGTCCGTTTTCAGATACTCACATTCGGGACTGGGCGTGATATGTTATAAAATAATTCATGTAACGTTGTTTTGTTTTGCCACAATAAATCATGAGCATGTCTGCAGGGTTATAATACATATTTTAATTGTATATATACATTATACTGTTCAATACATACATATATATAGAACAGTACAATGTATGAATATGATGACGTAAACAATATTGTTCTACATATATACTTTAAATCTATTAAATATGGGGCAGGATTAAATTATTTTATTTACAAGGATTTAATATAATTCGACTTTTTCTTTTCTTCGTAATAGGAAATTAAAATTTCATAATTAACCAAGAACATCTACTTCTACTGTGTATATCATTTCTTTTCATATATCTTACATGTACTATTAATATTTCAAATTAATACGATGCTTAGGGCTACGACTTAGCCTAATAGGTTTTCAATAAATGCTCTTCTCTTTATTTTATACACTTACAATGTAATTATAACTTATACACGTATGGCGTGCTTAACTGCTACTTATATATTAAGCATATTATGTGTTTATTATTCTAATCCTTGCATATGACATGTCTCTGATATACATTGTCACTAACATACTTATATTTCATGCAATAAAAGTTATGAGAGAGCAGCATAAGAGACGAATGGTAGTCCTGACTGCCAGCACAGGTGGTGGTGAAAGGTGGTCAACTTACCGCAGCCCAACGGTACCCGTGAGCTATGCCACTAAGCTGCGATCTTTGATTGTTAGTGAAGAGTGCCTTTCTCAATCACTTTCAGGAGTCAAAAAAATATTATTTTATTAAAAAAAGTGCTTTGTGTTCGAGCTTGCGTTACAAGGTGACAACTGGTGAATTGGGTGCTAATTTGGATTGAAACTTGCTTCACATTTATTATTTTCATAGGATGATAGTAGTCCTTTAAGTAAGCGGTCACTGAGGTGAAGCCAATTCTGTTCTGCTACGGATTAAACAAGCAAGTTCTGGCACCATGCAGATGATTCTTGACACGTATATAAATGTATATACACATTTATATACATGTCTTTATATTTAGTAATCTTACGCACCTATCTTGCTAGCAAGTATCAAATACACTTTTTCACGAAAGATACAAAAAAAAAATTTTTTTTGGAACTGATCTCTGACATGTTGCTTTTATTATTTACAAATACAAGTATATTACTAAAAATGTGTCAATTATAGCCTACTAATATTTATTTATAACATCCTTATATTATTATAATTCCAAATTTAATTCTATAAACCTACTTACTCGTCTCGTGACTTTCTTCTAGGTTTGTCTACTTTTATAAATTCCATATCCTAACAATACTTAGACCTCACTATTTAAATATAATATACTTATTTTATAAATACTTGGCATTTAGTCAATAAGTAAGTCATCGTTAAACTTAGATATAAGTTTAACGATGTTAAGGTTAAGAAGTACTAATTAGTAATATTTATATGTGCGTACGAGGGAATGCGAATTACAAAAGTACTAATAAGACCTGGATATATTATTATGGGGCCAGTTGAGACCGAACACAATACAGGGTGATTTTGAGAATTCATGTCACTATTAGAAGGACCAAACCTGGTTACTATATTACGTTTTTGAAATTGCTATACGTAAATACTAAGTATTATAAATGTAAATGTTTGTACCTTTATCACGCAAAAACTACAAAATGGAATTGGGTGAAACATTGGGGTTTGCACAGATATAGATTATTAGCTGGATTAATACCTAGCATTTGTTTTATTCCAGAATAAATGTACCATGTTTTATATATTATGTTCATGGGTGAAACTGCGGGGCTCAGTAAGAGTTAAAATAATTTGAACTAAATACCTCGAGTGCTCAATCCTATTGCGTACAGATGTTATCAATGCAACGAGACACCGATCAAGACTAATGTTTGCTCAAAAATGTGCTATACTGTGTTACAGGCACTGTGGCTATTCGATTACTGCATGCTGGCAGAATTTTCTGCAAGAAAGCCTTATAACCTACTTCACTATGTCAAACTGATTAGCGTTAAGCCCTTACGAGTAGTTTGTAGGTAAGGCCTGCGTGCTAATATTAAATAAATATATGTTTATCTACTTAGCACTGAAATGGAAAACGTGTGGTGTGATTCATTGTGTTGTTATTTTTTTATATTAGAAATAGTAGATACATATAATTATTATTATATATTATATTATAAATAGTAGACACCTAAGTCGAATTTTCTTATAAATACTTTAAGCCGAATAAAAAGATATACATCTCATTGTCATTGATTAGCTCACAGGAATCTTCATTATGTGTACTTACTATATGTTCAATGAAATAAATTTAATTATAATCAATTTATATTACACTTAGAATTCAATTATAACTTTTACACGCTCAATATTCTTATCAGCTAAGTGCGTATAATATATAATGCATAATTTACTTGTTGAAAGTAATATAATATTTAACTAACGCGATTTACAAAAACAAATGTCATTTTCAGTAATTCAGTCACCTTCATTGTTCACAAAAAAAAAGCCGTGGTGGCCGAGTGGTTCGAGCAGTTGCCTGTGACGCAAAGGTCGCAAGTTCGAATCCCGACTGCACCAATGAGTTTTTCTGAACTTAAGTACAGTGATTAGTCACACCACCAGCTTTACGGTGAAGGAAAACATCGAGAGGAAACCTGCATACGTCTGAGAAGAAATTCAGGCGTATGTATAGTCGTGCTGAAGTAACGGCGATGGACTCGCCATCTGTCACGTTGGCACCTAAAATATACCTCTGGCGGAAAGTGGGTGTGTGGGTATTACCTAGACACCTCTGCCTACCCCTTCGGGGACCCTTGTGGGAAGGCGTGGGGATATATTATATATTATCATTGTAGCAATTAATTGAACTTGAATCGTAGTGTTTGCATTTTCATGAGTTTTTTTGTATCCGATTCTTTTAATTTTTAATTTTCAGTTCAATCCTGTTTTCGTTTTCTAACGTTCTGTAGTACGTGTTTGTGTGACATGTTCATATTGTATTAGATTAGAGATGTGGAGCTACCTAAAAGTGGAACATACGCGTACCATTTATCCTGAACTAGCTTACCCTGCTAACTTCGTACTGCCAATTTAAGCTAGTATTTTTAAGGTACTCATTCCCATCTTTTAGTAGTAATTCTGCTTTTCTCGGATTAGACGAATCTAACAAATCTGAAATCTTTATTATTATTATGGTGTATATAGCCCAAATT
>JACCPG010007141.1:0-23036 GCA_016069955.1 Drepana arcuata
TGGCTGGACAAAGTTTTGATCGCACGCTACGATATTGTTAGCTAAATGGAGAATCCATCGCGATGGGCTCTCAGCGCCACGATTACCGCTGAGCTGCAGCGAGCGCGCCACAATATGTCTTGTTTAGTGTGATTGCCGCGCCAATTGCCAGCCTCACGCCACACTACAGCCACACTACAGCCACACTACAGCCACACTACAGCCACAGCCACAGCCACGATAACGACACATTGCGCCATTACCAGAACATACATTTCGCGCCTATGTTTACGTCGTTCTCTCGACCTCACTACCAACGACTATTGCCCATCGAGGTCTTAGTTTTGAAAATTCATTCATTTGATTAGTATTAACGACCACGTTCGGGGTGAATTCGAAATTGAAATTGTCGGCCGGTGGTGGGAGAGGGGTGGGAGAGGGATGGGAGAGGGGTGGGAGAGGGATGGGAGAGGGATGGGAGTAGCTGCCTGCAACACAAAGATTGCAAGTTTGAATCCCGAATGCATAAAGAGTGTGTGAATGAATGTAATTTCTTCACTTAAGTACAGTGATTACTCACATCACGAGCGTTCTATTGAAGGACAACAACGAGAGGACTCGTGCATGCGTTGGAAAATAAATTCAATAAAATAAAATTCAAAGACATCTCAAATGTATCCCCGGAGTGGGTGTGTACGTACTACATATCTCAGCCTAACCCTCAACACCGACAATCATGTATAGAGTCTGGTGTAGAAGATGCATAAAAATTTTGGAGTGAAGAAATAAATAACAGTCTACTCTCGTTGCCTGCTGTGTGAGGGACACAGCGTAATGATACATTTAGGTACTATCAGAAGTAATAATAATAATATATCCTCACGCCTTCCCACAAGGGTTCCCCGAAGGGGTAGGCAGAGGTGTATAGGTAATACCCACACACCCACTTTCCGCCAGAGGTATATTAGGTGCCAACGTGACAGATGGCGAGTTCATCGCTGTAACTCAAGCACGACTATACGTACGTTTTGGAATTTCTTCTCAATCGTATGCAGGTTTTATCTCGATTTAATCACTGTACTTCCAGTCCAGAAAAACTCATTGGTGCGGTCAGGATTTCAACTTTCAACTTTGTGTTGCAGGCAACTACTCGCACCACCCGACCATCACGGCTTAGAAGCATATTTACCTGGAGTACTTCTTCCACGGCCAAAGCCCTGTCGCTGACATCAATAATAGATGAACGTGACACATCAGCAGTGCCGACTCTCCACCTGTAAATAGCAACAAAGAAAACTATAAGATCACCATCTGGCCACAAAACACGCAACAATCACCTTCTGTCGACACGTGATCATTGTGATCGCCCTAATTGGCCCTTTTTACTGAGTGCTTGAGCGGTGGCATTCGATGTTGAGTATTCACCATTTCCATTTTGACAAAATCATATATCATAAGCCCCATGCCCTTTATATATTATAACAATAACAATTTATATTGTAGGCTTTGGACAACAAAGATAACTTCACTCATTATAATTATGCGTTTACTATAGTGCTCAACTTAGAACGTTCCGCGAACGCTGTTGAATAAACTTTGTGCTGTGGTTTTACTCAGTGAGTAATATATTGTTTGATAATTCAGCGACGGCTGCTGGCTGTTGTTGGCTATAAATAGTGCAGCATGTTTGTTTGCCACCAATGGAATAAATACATATTTTCACACAATAAAAATTTCTTTAATTTCAATAATTAAATCTTTTACTTTTCATCATTTATAATGCGTCTAAAATGTGCTCAAATACATACGAACTGGTATAAGTGCTATGGCATCTTTGAAGATAAAATATATACTTTCGAATTGAGAAACCTACTTCTTTTTGAAGTCGGTTAAAAACACGGCTCATCATAAATAGGTTGCAAGCCCTAACAGTGCCAGACACTCCCAAGCAGTTGAACATCAGCATAAACTGTGCAGAGAAGCCCATGGATGAGAGGTACTCAGGCTTTAAGCCAACGATCAAGCAACATAGTGTGATTAGATCCAATAGCATATAGGATGTTCATATAGCAAGCAGGTACAGTGAGCAGCGAGGCAGCGCAGCAGGAGGCAGCGGGCAGAGGAGGCACCCCAACGGAAAGGCCAATATAATGTTTTATGTTGATCATGCAAAACGTGCCGCCATAAACTTGACAAATAAATAGCGACCCGCGCAGCCCCCGGCCTCCTCCTCCGTCCTCGTAAAAACTAATATAATCATCTGCTAACAGTAGTCGCTGCTAACAGGAGGGGCGCATTTGGTTGCGAATTGCTCTCTGCCAGCTCAGCCCTGGCCGGCTGAGAGCATTCGGTTAATGGCTCGGCTGCCCAGCAACCATTTAAGGATACAAAATGTATATTGACTCGTCGGAGGTGTCAGCCACTCCGCCGGGCGATACCGACGAGAACGATGCGGTCATAAGAAACGTATCGAATTCAGGCTGCTCTGCAAAAACTTGTGAGACAATTACAAAAACACATTTTCCACATCCATAAATGTTATAATTTGCGCTTATTTTGGACCGAGACGAGTCCGAGTGCTTCACGCTAAAAACAATATAACGCTACCAAATCGGAGGGACAATTGTACATGTGCGGCCACGAAAACAGCGCGCGCGGGGACAAGCGGCGGAGCGGTTTCCTCGTAACTTTTATAAGCAGTGCCCGGCTACTGCGGCCCGCCGCTGCCGTGGCCCGCCCGGCGGCCGCGCCGAGGCCGGGGTGCCTTTACGAGCCATATTTATGGCTCACTCGCTGGACACTTCTCCGTTTTTTACGATATACATAAAAGCTGCCGTGAAAGATTTACGCGAAATTTATTCCGGCTAATGCTGATTGCCCGCTCCGCGTTTCATTGTACTAATGCTATTGGCGGTAGGCTTGGTGTAGCAAACAGCGCATGTATGCTAGCTCCTGATAAACCAAACACGAGTGCTATCCGCATCAGGACATCGGGCGGTGGATGTGATCTCATTCGAGCGTTATTACAGAATGCGATTGCGGCCAGTAGCTGGCGGACGATCAATTTTGTGATAGTGTCAGTCGTCGGCGACAAGTCATTTCTTGCGACAACATTTGATTTGAGCCCTCACAAATTGAATTTGAGGCACAATGGCGCTAAAAGCGGCGACCGCGGGCGGCGAGTGTCCGAAATGGAAAGTAAACTGAAACCCAAATAAATATTCGCTTTAGCAACAATCGAGCTCGCAACTCACACAATTACGGTGGAATGGAAAACCTTAGATAAATAAAATCGGAAGCGGCGGGTGGGGCGGCCCGCCCCGGCCGAGGGAGGTTTTTTCGCTAGAACAGAAAAAGCGAAGCCAGCAAACACAAACACGAGCGAATGTAGCGAATTTCCAAAGTCCATTCGGTTTATTGACAGTCGCGAGGGGCGAGGGCCGAATTCAAATCCCCCGCCCGTCGCGATTTACAATAAATTTCAAGCGGAGAATATGTTTGCAATATGTCCATGCCGGCGCTCTAGCGACCAATTACTTGGCCCTCCGCCCTCCGCCCTCCGCCCTCCGCCTGCAGCGGCCGGCGGCGCCCTGGGGCTGCGGCGCGACTTTAAGGGACCAATTTTAAACACTTGCTATGGAATGTCCAACTTGTTTACAACCTAATCGAAAACATCTCGAGGGGCGGACGTTTTGAATTTTCCAAACTTACATTCCTTGAATGGGGCTCAAATAATGTTAGCGTGTTATTGAGTTATCGCGACCTGGGGGAGCGCTTTATGCTTTTGAATAACTTTGGAACATTGCGCATAGACAGCGCCGCGTGTCACGTGGGTGAGCCCGTGCTGTAGGTACTACTACTACTGTATCCACAAGTAAAGTATAACAAGGACAATTTTTATTAAAAAGAATAGCCATCAAATCACGCGAACGACATCTACTGAAAATAATAATAATGTTTATTTTTAAGTGTGGCAAACAAGCATACAGTCCATCTGATGGGAAGCGGCTACCGAAGCTTATTTACGCTCACGATACCTTGCACTATTATAAACAAAATTCATTAAACTTATACTATATCGCCTTCCCACAAGGATCCCCGAAAGGGTGGGCTTAGGTGTTTAGCATTCACCCGGCCAGGCTGACAGATGGCGAGTCCAGCGCCGCTATATAAGCAACTATATCCTATAACTCCTAGGTATATAACAATACAACTAGTGTGATATCCATAGATATTCAATTTGCTTATGGAGCCATACCTTAACCATAAAATAAAACTGAATAAAGTCATAAAGAAAATCGAAATAATTATAAAACCATAGCACGCCAGGGAGGGCGGCCGTCGGCTGGGGCGGCGCCCGGCTACGGCGGGCGGCTGTGGAGCATGTTGGAGTACCTTCCAGTTAATACACTGTCTCATTTCGGAGCATATTGAATCATCAATGCAGCTCCTTATTCTTCACTCGCTATTACTATATTGTATGAGGTGCCGTGGCCAAGAGGCTTACGTAGTCGCCTGCTTAACAAAATTGCAGGTTTGAGCCCTGGCAGTCGATGCCAATCAGTGTTTTTCTAAACTTGAGTACCGATATATCACTATGACAATTTATGCTGAAAGAAAACATAGTGCGCACGCTTAAGAAGACATTTAAATATGTTTGTACGGGCGTGCTTAAGTAACCTTCCTTAGACCCTCGTGGGGAGGTTCTTAATTATGAGATTTACACACATACGTCGTGCTAGTCGGGAGCAATGTACCCATACACATAGTGACGCACGAGGGTAAATACCTCGTAAGAAATACACAAACGGCTATACTGTTTTATGGCATTATTATGGCGATATTTACTGACCAAAAAGCAAAAGTGACAGCACCGGATGATATCGGTGGCAGCCCTGACGTGGCAGCCCTGCGAGACTGACACCTTTGATTTGGTTGTTACATAAACGCCCAGGCCGCCGCACATCATAACACATAGTGAACATCACATGACCCGACTGTCAGATACAGTCCCTATGAATATGATCGTTTGGTGCCATCCTGCGGCAATCGACACCACAAGCGAGCGTACGGCGTAACATAATAATGAACATCCCTGCACACCCTGCACACCCTGCACACCCTGCTCATTCGGCGAGGGAAATTCCACAATGTATTTATGAAATAAAAATGAAAACATTTTTGCCGAGTGGCCAGCGCCCCCGCCCAGCGCCCCCGCCCAGCCGGCCGCCCAGCCGGCCGCCCTGCCGACCTCATCTACATTGTATGACAAACGAATTGGTTCACGACATCTGTCTAGGAGCTGGTCAGTTAGTTTTAAACGTAATGCATAAAGTAGCCCAGTATATTATGCGGTCGTGATAAGCATGGTTATTTTACATATAAATGAGACTTAACCTTCTCAGGCCAGGCCCAGGGCCTTCAGGGCCAGGTGACCTATGACACATCTAGTTCATATAATGCTCGCGTCGCGGGCTGGGATAGCGAGACTTTTCCTTACAAATATTATATACGCTCATGTGCGTGTGAGTAAGCTAATATGTTCGTCTGTCTGTAACATTTTTATGTCTAACCTGAGATGCACGCATCACCCAGTAAAAGCCTCCTAAAATAACCCTCGTAGTTATGTAGAAAAAGTACGTAATAGGGTGAAAAGCAGTTATTTTTTATCAAAATATCAGTATAGCCAGTTAGATAGGTGTACCCATTGATTAGTTAAAGTTTAATTTGTGTGGAGAGGGCCGGGGACCGTCCGCGGCGTTGGGGACCAGAGATTTTTCAATTACCAACTTTGTGCCATTCGCTCCAATCTGGGCCGGCAGAGTAGTCCGCGAACACAGAAGTAGCACTGAGACATTTAGTTACTAAGTATTCCATCCGAAAACTTGATAGGAAACACACCCACAAGGGTCCCCGAAGGGTTAGACAGAGGTGTATAGGTAGTAACCACACACCCACTTTCCGCCAGATACATAGATATATTGTAGGTGCCAAAGTGACAGATGGCGAGTCCATCTACATCTAAGTCCGTTACTTAAGCACGACTATATATATATTATACATTTGGTGTTACACCTCTGCCTGCCCCTTCGAGGACTCGTGAGGGAAGGCGAGAAGATACGTATAAATAGTAATACCTGTAAAACTTTACAGTTTTCCGAAACTGTAATTCGTCGTTGCAGAGCACTGGGATCTGAATCTACAGTTTGGCGTTAACTCAAACCGTTGAGCAACATGGAGTTTTATTGCAGCAAATTAACAAATTGCAGGTCAAACTTTCAGACTACTCTGCGCCCTGTGGAATTCTTAATATCAGTGCGCGCTAACTACGCCCGTATAATATTGGCTGCCTAGCGCCGCCCCCCACCGCGCCCCCCTACCCCCCTCCATCCCTCACCCCCCGGACGTGTCTATGCCGCCTGCAATAAGGTCCACAGCACGCCTGCAATACTAAGTTCTCAAAAATTATCCCACACCTGGTGACGTGTGCGTGGCTGATTTATGGGATGTCCTGAGGACGGGACGGTGCCTCCCCGGTGGATGTCCTGAGGACGGGACGGTGCCTTCCCGGTGGATGTCCAAATAAATACAACTTGAAGGATGATTGACTGCGGCTTAGATAACATATTAAATATCGTAATATTTAATACCTTCGTTAAGAAAATTAGAAGTTGAATATATATGTAACTAGCGGTCCGTCCCGGCTACGCACGAGTGGAATTAAGATATTTTTATAAAAGAAAATATGTCACTCAGCGTGAATGTAGATTTCCAATGGTGAGAGAATTTTTCAAATCGGTTCAGTAGAATAGGAGCCTATTGAATACAAACAAACAAGCAATCAAATCTTTCCTCTATAATATTAATAATAAGTATAGATTCATAATTAATCGGCAAGTGTGCGTCACACCTAATGTCGGCTCGCGATTACACGGTGAAGTAAGCGGCACTTTTAAATTGGATTCCGGCAGCGGGCCTTTGTTCCCAGCGCTGTGTGCCGCCACGCGTCACAAAGGACACTTTGAACTGAATTCTTGCGACTGAACCTACGTATGAGTTTGTGCACAGATTTATGTACATCAATACCAAAAGTGTGTATATTGCGGATACAATTACAAATATTATAATTTTAAGAGCAGCAGTCCCCTGCAACGCAAAGATCAAATCCCGACTGTACCAATGAGTTAATTATGATCTTGTATACAGTGATTATTCACAGCACACAGAGAAAACTTGCATAAGTTTGAGAAGAAATTCAATGACATGTGTAATTGTGCTTGAGGAACAGCGTTAGATCGCCATCTGTAATTATGCACATTACATAAATCTCGAGGGAAAATAGGGTGTGTAACTATACACTTCTGCCTACCCCTTTCTGCCTGCCCCCCTTATATACACAATTTTAAAAAATTACAGACGTGTTCAGAATAATTTGTAATTTCGTAGACCTTAATAATCCAGAAGGAATTGCTTTAAGCAAGGTAACATATGAATAACTTACGCCAGCCAGTGTAAAGCTATTTTCATACTTTTATCTTTATAAGGCGATACTGTGTTTACTTATGGTTTGATTAAGGTTCGAAAGTAATGAAACGTTAATCCAATTATGAACGGCGATATGTAATAAAGTGGGTTTAATAAAGCGGCTAGTGGCGTGAAGTGTATTTTTAAGTATTGCACTTTATGAAGGGAATATTGCCGTCACAAGTCACCGCTACCTACGCGGGTACCTACACAAGACAGGAAGAGAGCATTAAAAAAATGGGAAGCCCGCGTCCGAAGATTTGATCCTCAATACCGCTGGACTATCTGTCCTTGTAACTAGAGCTTTACTAGAACTGGAGTTTAAATATTGTCTCGTAGAATGGATGATGCAGTAGATAGATCATATACTACCACTTGCACGGTTGGAGCAACGCGAGAGACATTCTTCTAGTGTGTCTATCGCCTATAGGCTACGGTAGTCGCTGTAGTTTGCGCTTGCGGTAGTCGCATCAGGCAGACGCTGTGCTCATTTGCATCAAAAACGCGATTTGATAGTTTATTATCTACGAATGTAATATATATTCTTCACCAGCTTGCTGGTTCTTCTAGACAGGATATTTGCGCCCCCCGCGAACTTGTAAAAGCTTAAATGAGATGCCCATCCAATTGTCTATGTGTGGTTACAGTACATGATCTGTAGCAGCGTGCGTACATCTCAGCGGGCACCCCCGGCCAGCGCGTGGGGCTGGGAGCCATCCATTATGCATGCATGCATGCGTCGGCCGCGATCGATACTGCACCCCTCACTATTTGCATAAGCTGATGAGTGTGGATGGTGCTCATTATGTGCAAATGTCGCTACAGGATGTAATATGCCTACACTCTCATATCATGCCGAACTAACTTTTATATGCTTAAAGAACGTATGATTACGACACAAAGGTCACTGCCTCTTGTCGATGTAACGACGTTGATGCTCTCGATCGAGGGCAGGTAACTCAAAATCCTCAACTAAGCATGGACCGTCATATAACTACAATATAATTATCACATTACCAGCAACGTCCATCATAAAGTATTCAGAAGACTTTCCCAACAATGGCCCTAGTGCATGTCAGAACAATCTACCAACAAGACCCACGTTACACAAACACTACAAACAGCACTTAGACCACTATGTATGTAGCATACTCTATGACAGAATAGCCCCCAGTATCCCCACCCCACCCCCCCCCTCCCCGCGCCCGCACCCCCCGCCGTCTGGCCCCCGCCTCTCCGTAATTAAGCCTCTCACGACACTTCGCTCCTCGTTACGGTAGGTCCGGACTATACGATGCTGTGCTATTATCAATACACAAGATTGCTGTGCGCCTCACGCTGGGAGCCAATAGGCTGCAATGCATACACCATGGATGTTCACTCCGATTGGAATATCTATTGAATTAAGACTAACGGGATCGTTGGCTCTCTTATTACTTATTTGCCAGTAGGGCTAAATATATCCAGGCAGGGCTTCCCTATGTATATGTTCATGTTCAGCGCGACCTAAATAAGTGAGCAGTCAATGCTGGGAGCCACAAGCATACATAGCCAGCATCATCATAGAAACTCAAACGAGACGTTATGCGTCTCGACTGAGTCTTTAGAAAATAATACATCTTGGGCGTAACTATTTTTACACGTATGTTGTAAGCTGCAGATGGCGAGTCTTTCCTCTCACTGTATATCCTCACGCCCTCCCACAAGGGTCCCGCAAGGGGTACTTTCCGCCAGAGATATATTTTAGGTGCCAACGTGATAGATGGCGAGTCCATCGCCGTTACTTAACTATACATCCGCCTTTAAATTGCTTCTCAGACGTATGCAGGTTTCCTCTCGATGTTCTCCTTCACCGTAAAGCTCGATACTAATCACTGTACTAAGTTCAGAAAAACTCATAGGTACAGTCGGGATTCGAACTTGCGATCTTTGTGTCGCAGGCAACTACTCGAACCACTCACCCACCACGGCTGCTCCTGCTTCCTCTCACTAATGCCGGTTTATTTCCCGACGCCGTACAACATGCTCGTTATACAAATGACTTTACTTACAACTTAATAGGGAATAACTCATTGTTACAAGCCACTGGCCCTACTACTACTTGGACTACTAGTCCAATCAAGCCGCCAGGGTTGTCCAAACACTGAATATACATTATACGCATCTATATCCATCCACACTGGTACATATGATGACCCTCTCGGAGCATCCAAGGAGAATATAATACTATAAATAAAAGCAACGTTTTCAATTAGCCTCGAGCAGGGGGGAGGGGGGAGGGGGAGGGCAGGCTGTGTGCAATAATTAGGCGCAGGATTAGCTGCCGGCGAAATTAACTTGAAACTGGATGGCTTCCCTATTTTAGAAGACAATCGGCGCGGTAATTAGGCGAGCAGCCAATTTCAATTAATACTGCTACGAGACAGGTATTCCGGGTAGCGAGGGGCGGAGGGGCGGAGGGGGCGAGGCGGGGAGGGGAGGGGAGGCTTACACATACATCCTGCCCACGAGGATCGCTTGCACTGAACTTTATTGCATTCCATGGCGACATTGCTCGCATGCTCTGTACCTTTAAATTTGATTTAACATTGTTATATCAAACTATATTATGCCATGTTCGTACGTCTGAGGTAAAATTGTGATAGACCACGTATTTAGCATTAACCAACATAATAATTGATCTGATACCTCGAAGATGCAATGCTTACAAGACTTTAAACATAGTATGGTAATGATTGGAGATACGCACCAACAGTGTAAATAAAATGAGCAAAATCTAACAACGGAACTTATCACGCTACCCCCAGACTAATGTTATAAGAAGATAAGAATGTGACGCGAACTTTGAATATGGCTGTCTGAGTGTAGGTCTACCACCTACGTGTGCCAATCAAATATACGTACGAGCTTCGTACAATGCCAATATGAACATAACTTAAGTTGCGAGCGACAGAGCGCGGGCGGGCGCGGCGCGGGCGGGGGCGCTGCACCCGACGCCATGGCAACCGCCCCCGCCTAATCAATTGCAGAAATATGTACGAGCCATTACCAACGTAACCAGAGCCACCCACCATCCCGGCCAACACTGTAAGTGCGAACACTCGGGGGATCAGAATACCTCGCCGGCGGCCAACGGAGGCTGGTCGCTTTATACAGGAGATCGCTCGGCGACATTACACACACTTGGGAAGCGAAGAAAAGACGTATAGACGCGAAAATATCGACATTGCGATCTTTAACTAGTTTGTGGAGACGGCGTACGATGCTGTACGTTAGTTGTGTTGTTTATGAGCACATGCAGTTACCATCCGATACGTTTGGGCACCGATTAACATGACATATATAACTAATGGCCAGGCCATGCACGCGCGCTTAGCAGGGATAATACATTGCATTTATACCTTGTCCATTGCATATAGTCATCATTGCATAGTAATGGTGGATACTTACAGGTATTAAATGTGTGACTCGAAACAAATCCCATGTATGCAGTGTATGGCGTAGCAGTACACACCGGCCGCCACTTTACACGGTGTAAGCGAGGAATGCCCCTCCGCTAGGCTCGTAGCCCGTAGCGGCGCGTAGCACCTCGGCCATCTGTAACGACCATCAATTTTTAAGAACCTATTCCGAAACCTCAACTATGTATTTGAATTCATGGAGATATTATTAGTTTTTAATCGCACTGGCCGTTTGACTCTTCGGCAGCTTCCGCTTGTGGTGTTATGGTCCCGGTTCGATCCCCATTCGCAACAAATATGATCAGGTTAAATAATTTGTGGCCATGGCTCTATGTTTACTGCAAACCTAAATATTTTAAGATTAGATCATTCGACTCATTCCAAGGGAATCCTTGTCGCAGGTAGGATCTGACAGTTTATATTTTTAAGTACTCTCTACAAATCGAGATGTCTAGAATATCAATACGAGTATATCCAGTTACCATGATAATTGTATTCCATAACCTGATAAGCTTCAGATTGCTGCTAAGAAAGGACAGAACGGAGGCAAGGGAGATCAGCATACATATTATTAACTTCATACAAAGACCTTTACCGTTTCAAATATTTGATGCGTCATCATATGTGAGCCCTGCGCGGCTGCAACCTGTAGCGGAACACTTTTTGGTTCATTTATGGTCCTGAAATTCAAAAGCATTAATTATACAATTATTACACGAAATCTAACTACGTAAAGAGAGAACACATTATCGGAATATTACCTAGGCTCTACACAACCTGCGTAGCTTCTGCGATATACCCATAGATCAGTATTTTTATTTATGCTATATTTTTATAACATAGTATCTTTAATTAAAATATTCCGCGAACACTATGGCAGAACATCAGTATTTTTGTTATTATTTATGTACGCAAGAATGGACCACCCGACCATCTCCAACGCCCAGCTTACGTCTGCCATAGTGAATCAAAACTATTTAACCGAGCAATTGTTCAGAGATACGTGAATTGAAATGCATTTAGATTAGTACACAGGTGAGTCCTTGTGGAAAACGCTAACTGCACCAGATAACACACTCAATGTGCCCCGCGGTTTTACCCGCGACACATTTGACTATATTAGCTCTCCAAAGGTGATATAATTATTGAAATGGGTTGAGTAGTGTGCGAGTTCATCCATTCAATTACTAACAATATGATCTTCCCTTTATAATATTTGTAGAGATTACTGATTGTGAGAAAACTGATATGCACTGGAAAATGAAAGGCATTGGGTCGGCCACCAAGGTGGCCTAGAGCTGCCCAGCATCGAAATAATGGCACAATGGAGGCCACCACGTGGTGGAAGACCAGCTGTGAGTTAGAAAGAGCCACTAAATGCCCTAGACACTGAATACGCTCACTCTATTGGTGCATCATATTTAGCGACCATTATGCGAGTCCTAACAATTATCCCCTTTGTAGTATCGATTTACTATATAAATGTAATTCCCAGATTGTTTAAGGAAATAAGTCAGTACGTGGCATGTTGCTGCGATACAGAAGTGTATACAGAATGTCTTGCGTTGCTTAACATAATGCAAGTGCACATGACGCCGACACTTTCGGGGGCTGCCTGCCGGGGGTCGGGGGCCGGGGGGTCGGGGGTCAGGGTGGTGTATAATTACACTCGTGACCCCCCTCCCCCGCTCTCGGCTGCACTCGGATATTCCTCATATCGGCCGGCAATTAATTGATAACGCCCCCCACCTGGTGCTGAAAGCTAAGATTAACATCCCCTATTGCTCCACTATTAATCGTTTGTTTAATCAGCATCCACTCGCCCGAGAAACTAATTATATCGGCCAATTATACTCCCCATAAAACTGAGCCGAACAACTAGACTGTAAAAAGACACGACACACTTCATTATGTGCTTTAAAAATTGTATTCAAAATCGGTATTTGAGCTAAACGAGCATACCCGCTATTCTATTAGGGACCCTCGACGGAATAAAATCCATCGAAGCGCAATAATAATAAAAAAATGTGGAGAAGTTGTCGCGTGCAAAAGACGTGCGGTCACGCGGTGCCTACCCTCGCCCTCAGCCTCCTCCCCCCTCGCCCTTTGGCCCTCCCCCTGCTCACTCCGCTTCCGCTCGACGCTCCCTCGCTACCCCCGCACGAATATAATATGCATTATGCGAAATCCGTAACTCTTATGCTAGAAGAATACCTTTACCATAACATCACAGGAGAGTGTACTCTCCTGCGCTGTACATAAGGTCGCCGATGGCGTGCGCCGGGCGCGCCCTTGGGCTCGTATGGAGGTGGCGCGCGTGCGGTTTCCTCGGGGCGGGGAGGCCTGCACTCTCAAGATAACGCCGGGTATTAATCATAGTATTATCAGTGGGTGCCGGCGTCTTTGTTATGACACCGCGTTATTGCAGTTTTTTCTCTATCTACCCTCGAGAGCGCCATAAACGGCTCGAGAGTGAATTTTCCGGGACAGATGTTTTAGTAACCCTGGAGATATATCGCGCCAATAAAACATTCAATGTTATTATTATGCTATGAATTGAGCGGCCGGCCGCGGCGGCTGCGCGCACATCTTCAGTCCAGAGATACTGCATGATGGGCTAATCATTCATGATTGACAGTATAAGCAGAATGATGAAAAACTCTTTGAAACATCCCAAAAATCCTCGCCAGCGCCATGTTTGGCGGCACGTATCAAAGCGGGCAGCGTGACTTGCTCCACCGAAGCTTCCATATCTGCCGGCCCCGGGCCGATGGCGGCGCGCAACAATTTGTGTATGATTAATGACTCCGCACCAGAGCAAGCAAAACTGGCGGAAATCTCAGATCCCGCGGGACTATCAAACTTTTGATGTAAAGCTACTGCGCACGAAATATATCGCGCCCGCGTTAAGTTACTGCACAATCTCTTTGAAAGGGGACGATTAAGTATTAGTCACAGCTTTTTGACAGCGCAGCTGAGGGACCGAGACGTCGTCAACAATATTAAGATGGGATGTTGTAGCTGGTAGAGTATTAAGCAGCATCAAATCTGCACCTACAGAGCGAAGAGTAGGATAACGTAATACATGCCATATGGTTCTGTATTGTCGCCATTGCTCAAACAATGGCTGGTATATCTGCTGCCGTCTCAGTGCAGTGTAACACATTTATGTGCACAATAAATATGTTGCGCAACAACAAGGGCAAAGGGTACGAGGATGACACTGTATCTAAATAAGCTATTCTGAAGCGTGCAAAGCTCCCTATCACAATGTCTTAAACTGCACGCACACAGAGGCGGTAGTTAAGTTAACCGAGTTCGCATGTGTATGTGTGCATGTGTGGGGTCCGCTCCGGGATCATTTTTCACGTTTCATGAAGCGCTCCGGCGCGGGCCAGTGGATTAAAATACATTTCGCTAGCGCCGTGATGGATGGTCTGCCGGAGGAAAGGGTTGCCCCCCCCCCTCCTCGCCCCCCGCCGCCCGCCGCCGCCCGCCCGCCCGCCGCGGGGGCGCGAGGCCCCTCTAGTAACGGCCAGACGATGGTGCTAACATTGTACTATATGAATATATAATTTTACAGTTCGTTTTACGACGTGTCGTGGAAGTAATGAATGCTTTTTCACTATTTTAGTTACATTGAGGTGTTCTATCGGCCGATAGGTACCTACTTTGCACCTTCACGCGTAAATGTGTTTGTTTGTCACGTATCCATCACTTAATTACACAACCGCTCATCATTAAATATTTAGATATCAACATGTTTGAGGAGTACAAAGCCTGCTGGCCTTTTAGCAATACTTGTAACCTCTCCTTAGGTATCTGTTGCTAATCCCTTAATAATTATATATAAATAATAACCTCACGCCTTCCCACAAGGGTCCCCGAAGGGGTAGGCAGAGGTGTATAGGTAATACCCACACATCCACTTGCCGCCAGTATATTAGGTGCCAACGTGACAGATAGCGAGTCCATCGCCGTCTTAGCACGACTATACATACGCCTTTGAATTTCTTCTCAGACGTATGCAGGTTTCCTCTTGATGTTTTCCTTCACCGTAAAGCTCGTGGTGTGACTAATCACTGTACTTAAGTTCAGAAAAACTCATTGGTACAGTCAGAATTGGAACTTGCGATCTTTGCGTCGCAGGCAACCGCTCGAACCTCTCGGCCACCACGGCTCGGCACACACCTTCAATAGTTAAATAAAAAATGTTTTGAGCCAATAACAATAACATTGGCATATCTGCTACAATTACATCCATTTATGATCTCGTGATCAATTTGGGACATATCAAGACCTAATTAATTAACTTGACCAACCGGGGAATCGGACCTTCATTGAACAAATACAGCTCATAAGTGAAGCAACCCCATAGCTACAACATTGAACCTCCGTAACGTGACACTAGCATCGTCCTGAAAATAATTTCAGGCAAACAGAGTAAGTAAAGGCAAATATGGCAAAAAACGGAGCGGCTTATTTGCGTTGTATCGTGTTCGAGGGAAAGCGGCGCCGGAGCCGGCGGTGTTTGCGCACCGGATACTATCGGCACTCGCCTTGCCTTACATGGACATTTGTGACTAGCCCTGGATTTGCACACATACGCGCAGTCTTCATTGGGTAGGCAGAGAGAGTAGATTGCGAGTTCTCTCTAGATTTGAAACGTCTTTCTTACGTTTTCCTCTCTAAACCTTCCATTTCGATGTAGGTATGTAGTTTGTTCTTTTTCCAGACCCTTTTGTCTTGTATGGTATATCTATGTTCCATCAGCCTTTCGTACTCCTTTATAATAAGATGTTCAAATCCACTATTTAAATCTACTAATTCAGTCTCAAGTATAATTATACTTTCACATTGGATTAATCAAAATCAAAAAATCTAAATCAAAATTGGTACAGTCGAGATTCAAACTTGGATTGTTTGTGTTGCAGGCAACTCCTTGAAGCACTCGGCCACCACGGCTAATAGTTAAATAAATAAATAATATTAAATGTTATGTGCAAAGCAACAGTCAGCTATCCATATTAGCTAGAGCGTGGCCCAGGAGCGTGTGCCCGCCCAGCCGCGGGCGGCGGGCTGTTGGTCTTGGGCGGATGTTTCATTTCCTACATTTATGCGTCCTATTAGGTACTAATATTTCCACTAATGGCAAAAAATTACTTTATAGTACGGTTTGTCTAAACGCATTGCTATATTTATTATGACGATAAAAAACAGGATTATTGCCATCAATGAAAAACAGCCAATTATCCAAATAAAGTGTGTGGGCAACACATAATTATCGCATACATTTGCATCATTCGTGAAGCTACAGTTAACTGTAACCGCAACCTCAACGATTAGAGGAATATTCATAGTATTTTACAAAGGCATCTATCGCCTCACCATCGACGGGAATTTCATCCCCATGCAAAGACTTAGAACAATAAAGTTGTCACATTGCGCGGCTTCAAAGGAGTTCCTCACTCTATGTAGCATATTGCAGCGATCGTGACCGTTGTCCTCCCGGCCTGTGCCTGTGCCAGAGCCTGCCTCCGAAGCCGTGCAACCCGATATGCAGTCGGCAGCACATTAGCTGATTGCGGGCGCTCCTCCGCTGTTTGCGGCACACACCTCCTGTCGCCGGTGACGGCTGTTTGCTCACACACCGGAGCAGCCATCGACTAGCTGACTCACTGATTAATTGCTTCCAATGGAACAACGATTATCATGATCACATCGAGAACGCTTTGTATATCAAATGTTGTTTGACTAATTTTGATTGCATTGATTTGCGCAACTTGTTAACTTTTGAAAACAACATAGGGATCATAGTATGACAGCCTCTCTATACCCCTAACTCTTGCACGCGGATTAACCACAAAAATAGGTACCTACAGACATACCTATTTATTCGCGTGCTACGTGCGGTATTCTGAAGCGTAATACGATATTAACACATTTTTAAACTTACTCACAACGACAATTCATGAATGTAAAATACAAAACTCTTCCCTGGTCTTTGACTGGAGTGAAACTTGTCAAATCACAATGACATCTAAATTGACAAAAAACTCCAGGTGTGTACGTGCCGCTAACAAAGAAAAAACAATATTTTGGTTCGGATCATGTCGAAGCAAAAAAAGCGTCACACCAAAACGTCGCGTGCTCGCAACTAGCGATCTCGGTAAAAAACATCTGCAAACCAAAAAGGGTTACTTTGGGGTTGCAACCCTGAGGGGTCCAATTCCACCCTTCCTTTTTAACCAAACGGTATGTCAAAAACCCTTTCACGAGCGCCAATAAAAAGGCTCGGCGCGTGCATGCGCGTACTGATTTTAAACTGATTTGAATATGGAACATTTACATACGGCGCACGCCGCTCACCCATTGGCCGCTGTTTGCGTGCGGTCTTGCGCACTGCGAGCCTGTGGCTGTTTTTTAAAGTGTCATTTTACAACTGCGACATTTGATTCGCTGATGCGAATTTGAATAGTAGGGACCTATGCAACATGTGTCTGCATGTCTATAACTAAGATAGGTACATATATTTAAACTGGTTTGCATACATCACATACGCTACCACCGCCCCTCACTGGGGGGATGGTATGAATATTGTTTAGTTACATGGACAGCGACATTTGTATGTGCCTGTACGGTATGTTTAGTGCTGGCATCCAATGTAACTGCACTCAATTGGAAGAGAGTGATCGCTAACTAAATTAAGGATGTAGTATTTAAAGGTAAATGTAAAGTTGTAACTTATACGAGACATGTCGTCGCCTAATGAATCCCAATCCAATAGAAGCAATGAGCCAACATGGCGAATGTGGTGAAATTTTATAACTAGTGAGTATGTTTGAGGCAAACACGCCGCCCTCGGCAAACAGGCAAAGTTCTGTTCTTTGGGAGCAACGTTCAGAGCTCGGCCCTCATTAGGGGTTCCGCGGACCTCATTAGGGTCCCTCCGTGGCACAATCAGTGTATCGGTGCGCGCCGCCGGCGGGGGTCATTATCGAATTGTTTAAAATAACGAGGGGCTGCCGTTTGTGTTGCCAGTTAGAGGACGACGGGAGTATAGGTGGCCGAGGAGGCCGAGGAGGCCGAGGAGGCATCTACTGGGCTCACTGCCGGGGACATTGGATTGCTTGGAAGCATTGAACAATAACTAATTTGTAATATGATGCTGTTAGACCAAATTATTGCGTCCAGGTGCTGAGACACTTACACAGTAACTTAGACTGTGCTGTAGGCATCTTCGTGACATTATCCGAAAGGTTTCCAGTAATGAGCTCCTTGGGGTGGGGGGAGGGTTGTTATATTGTGTTCGCAGCAGAGGGAGTAGTCCCATTATGCTGCCAACAGAGTATAACTCTCTGAACACACAGTGGCAACGCGCAAGTGATACTTCGGTATTGTAAGCGTAAATAGGCTGCGGTAACCGTTTTCTATCGGGTGGGCCACTCTTGTTGTACAAAAAAAAATGCAATCTGTGTTTCGCAAGTTGCTTCATACCCTTCCCAGGGACTATTTGGTGGATGCCCCGGTAGCGGGTAGTCGGGGGCGCAACGATGCGCTACCGAACCGGGTTTGTTTGCTCGGCTAACAGATAACAAAAACGCTCCATTTGGTAATTAAATTGTGCCGCTACGGCAGACTGCAAACTTGTGGGTACATGCGCCAAACGTCCCCGGCGCGCTACGAAATGTCACCACTCAACTAAATTGACAATTTAATTTCCCAGTTTCGTATAATGCAACTTTATAAGTTAATCGAAATGCCCATTCTCTCGTCTATCTCGTTGCTGCGTCGGGTAATTCGGGTAAAATTACAAGCTTGTATTATGTTTACGTTGGCGTGTTCACAGAATGCGCACTGTACTGCGGGGACGCAATAGCAGGGGAGACGCGTCACAATTGGAACCCTTACACCTTTGTAATACATTTTGTGTTTAAACATTATGCAGTTCTCATGTTTATTTATAGGTATAAAGTAGTAAGTAAAGATGTTCCGTGGATTCATGTGTTGTCTTATTCAATCGAAGTATATTTCCATTCAGCCAAGGAAATGGGACGAAACGGGATGTTTGTAAGGAAGGAACTTGCAACGCGTGAAGTGAACTTAGCCCTTATCGCAGTTAATACCGCAGGTGTATACATTATTTGAAATGTCAGAAGTCCTTAAATATGTTTGGAATACCTACTAATTTACACATGAGGGAGCATACACGAACTTGTCAGCTTTTTATTCCGAGCATAATATCAGAATGCAAAATGTTAAAAGTGTCAGGATTACTTGCAGCCGTAGGTGCCCGTGCCCTTTACGTGCAGCCTTTTTACCACCCTTTACACTTAACTGAACACTCCATTGCGCTCTACTTTCTCCTAATTAATGTTAATTGAAGCTAACTGTACTTCTCGCGGACTATCCGAAGCTGAACTTTATTGCCCAGGAGCTAAAGTTACAAATGGAGCTGAACGTTCGTGGCAAGTTTGAACTGCAACCTTTAACTATAAGTCAAGGCTAGAGAAAGCCAGACCTGTATTAATTTCCACCTATTCGCCACACATAGTCCCAGCGTCGCTTCCAACGCTCGCTGGCCACACGCCACGTCCCATATTAACAACGCATTGTATATGTTTAGCATACTTATTATCCTAACATGGAATCCAACTAGCCGCGACATCAACAAGGAGTGCATACTTTCCAATATTCCACGCAACAAGTCTTCAAATGATTTCGCTATAATATATCCATTGCTTAGCAAGATTTAACTGACATCCATCCGTTTACTTCTAAGTCTAACGTTCAGTTCCGATTCGCGTCGATTTGTTACACATAAATAATCGAAATTTGTGGAACGTGACTGTTCACCATTTAATGGTATTTTAAATCATATCTTATAGTGGTCTATCAAGTATTATGTATGTATGTATACGCTAATAAAGTGCGGCGGGCGATGTATCAACAAAATATTACATAGTCCATTGTCCACGTGTTTATGTATTTATGTAACAATTGTTGGTGATCCTAATAAATAAATAAATAAGACAAACATATAATCCGTGGGTTACGATAATTGCTGGCTTAATTAAAAATATCCTCACGCCTTCCCACAAGGGTCCCCGAAGGGGTAGGCAGAGGTGAATAGGTAACACCCACTTTCCGCCAGAGGTATATAAGGTGCCTATATATATTAGGTAAAAATAAACTTACCTAAATGACAAGCATGGTTGGTGATAGCAAATAGTATCGTCATGAATAGGTTGGGAGACACTTAATGACAGGAATCCGTGTCACGGCCGCCATAACCAAGGCTGGCCAATGTTACAATCACGAACAAACCTAATTGGCGTTAACATTAAATGTTAATAATGAAGCGCTTTTGTCGACTGTTTTGATGCAAAAGGCGCTTGGCCTAAGCGCACTTGCAGTAGGTACCATTGTCATATAAACGCAGTTTCCTGTCATATTAACGACAGATTGAAAAAACGGCACAATATTTAAAAAAGCTTGGTTAAAAAGAGGCAGAGGATGACCACATTCAAACTACCTAGATCAAATCGATCGAACACTCAAGGACAGAAACGCCAAGAGTACTCGAAACCGACAAACATGTATGAAGAGACTGATGAATATGGACGAAGCGATGCACTCTGCATACACTTGCAAGCCTAGCGAGAACTGACGCTCTCTCTAGACTTGCATACCTCTCTCTTTCTTCTCTTTTCTCTCCCTGTGTGTGTAATTATTCTTTCTTAAAAAATATTTATTGACGATGAACTCGCATCTAAAGCCGTTTAGTCATTTTTGAGTTTAACGCGTTGAAACAGACAGACGCAGTGGCGGGACTTAGTTGTATAATGTAGTATCATGTATATCAGTATATAGCCTACAAATAGTATAAATGCAAAAATTGCTGCTTGCATTTAAAAGCTACTGAACGAAACTTGGCACCGAGATAGAGTAATGGCTACATCTGCCAGTCCAGAATAAACAACATTACTTATATAGGAAGGAACCAATGACATCAAATTTGACGCAACTAGTGTACTTGGTGTCAACTATGTTAGTGGACTTAAATCAATATATATAAAAGAAAGTTGTGTTAGTTACACTATTTATTTACAAGAACTTTATCCTTCTTCTTGTTCTAAGCTACCTCCCAACCAATTTTCAGCCAAATCAGTTCAGCCGTTCTTGAGTTATAAATAGTGTAACTAACACAACTTTCTTTTACATATATAGATATACATATAAACAATCGCAGTGGAGCTATGTTATGTACATATCCTCCTCGAATCAAGATCTAAACAATCATGCCACGAGGAGCTCGCGTAATGAGTTGAAAAAATTTGCCTCTACGATCAATTTGCGCCCATTACACGGGGGTCACAGTTCAGGGTCGGACGATACTAACATCTACACTTTTAAATCCACTCCACCATTCCATTATAGTCTTTATATCTCCGAAACAAGATTTGAATCCCAATGACCTTTTGTGATATTTATGCCAATGATACGAGTGCATTGAATGCTATTCTGGACTGTATCTAGAGGGGTGTAGAGTGTGGAATTGCGTTAGGGCGGTGTCTTCTTTGATAGCAGCGATACAAAGCGAATTTGGCGGCGCCTGGCATAAGTATGCTAATTCAGGCAATTGAGAGCGGCGCGGGCCTCGGCATACTGATGCGAGGAGCCCGAGGATTGACCTCGGCTCGCACGCTACTTGTCTCCGGCCATTCTATGAATATGTCGCCGCCACTTAACTGTAGCAATGGGGATTCTCATTGTAATGGATCACCATCGTTGCAATGGGCTTCACAATTTTTGGAATTCGCTATCACGTGTATAGTACACTAGCTTTGTAGCTAATTGCGACCAAGTAATCCGGCTATTTCATAATTTTAATTAATAACAGCCGTAGTAAGCTAGTGGTGTTTTAGTCGCATGCAACGCATACATTTAAATTTGGAATCCCAACTGTACCAATGAGTTCATACAGTATTATGTACTCACGGTAATCAATGAACATGCCACGACCTTTACGCTAAAGGAAACACCAAGAACAAAACTACGTGCATTTGACAAGAAAAATCAAAAACCTACATATATCTGCGACGAGTAGAATAGGTGTAACAACACCGGAGGGTGTTGTTACACCTATACCTAACCCTCCTTGTTGGGATCGTTGTTGTTGGATATGAGCGAATTGTAAAAAAAACTTAAAGGGCCTGCTTTATAATTATTGACCAGCTATATACCTCTGGCGGAAAGTGAGAGTGCGGGTATTACCTATACACCTCTGCCTACCCCTTCGGGGACACTTGTGGGAAGGCGTGAGGATATATTATATATTATTATGTATCAATTGACCTAACTCCATAATAGAATAGTCATAATATCTAGGTTAGAAAGTGGCAAATAGTACTCTTGCGCATCGAGCCCCCAAGCCGCGCTGTGCTGCCGTCGAGGCATGATAAATGGCCCGAGTGTCCTCTACCCATTTGGTCGTCGCCCCATGCACGGCCATCATCCGGGAACATCAAAGTATTTGAAACCGTAAAAAATACCGCTTAATACAAGCGCGATTAGCTTAAATATTCAGCGAGCCATTATCATAGCTCGCCAATGGCGGCCGTCCCTTTTTTGTCACCGTGTCGGAACTAGTTCAAGCGGCGAAATAAATCGGAATGTGGATCCTTTTGTTGCAGTCCGGTGAGCGTAGTACCGTTAAATTTGAATTTGTAAGCGGCGGTGTGCGCGCGCGGCTGGATGTGTGCGAGGGTGTGCGCATGCGCGTCGGCGCCGACTGATGGATGACAGGTGACGGCGGCGCCGCAAAGGCCAGGGCTGAGGATTCCTCGCCTAACAAATATCGTCTAGAAACTACCCAAGAATTCACCATTACCTTTAATTAGTGCCACTATAGAGTAATTGCGGCGGTTGCGAGTGATCGGAGCGACTTGCGTCGGTATAATTAGGTAAATATATCGCAGTGCCGTAACCTTCGCCAGCTGTTTACCCGACTGGTGTGTAGAGCTGGGATATATTCAAATGGCTTCTTGTGGTCGGACAAGAGGGAGAACC
>JACCPG010007142.1:0-39661 GCA_016069955.1 Drepana arcuata
CCAGGGCATAGTCTCCGTGAAATTTTGTCCAAATGCAACGTTGCCAGAGCCTTCGGCCCGTACGACGTTCTGAATGTGTCTGCGGTTTGATTTTGGAAAATGGAGTCTTTGAGAATGACAGCAAGGTTGAATATGGCATCAACATGTCCCATGGCATTGCCCATTTTGAGAATTTGTTCGCAGCCTTCTTCCGTCGTGACGTCGTGGGTCGAGATTTGTACATCGGCGCCGTATCCCTTCCAAGCCCTGAAGAGAATGGATTTTATAGATAACGTAACGATAGAATGCAACGATAGAACGTAACGATAGAACTTAACGATAGAATGCAACGATAGAACGTAACGATAGAATGCAACGATAGAACGTAACGATAGAGCGCAATGATATAACGTTACGATAGAATGCAACGATAGAACGTAACGATAGAATGCAACGATAGAACGTAACGATAGAACGTAACGATAGAACGTAACGATAGAGCGCAACGATATATCGTTACGACAGAGCGCAACGATATAACGTAGCGTAACAATCAACAAGAATTTTATTTGATTTGATTCTTTTAACAACATTATTATTTACAATCTGAATGTGTAACAGTTTAAGATGAACACAGCAGCAATGTCGGACAATAGAATTGTATATTATATAGTACAATGGTGGAGTAGGCAGAGAGAGCAAGGGCAAGGGAGAGGGAGACAGAGAGGTCGAAGAGAGTGACATTGACAACACATCTATTGAATTTCTAGCCACTTCATAATAGTATTTTTTTATAATAATAATAGTTATATAATATATCCTCACGCCTTCCCACAAGGGTCCCCGAAGGGGTAGGTAGAGGTGTATAGGTGATACCCACACACCCACTTTCCGCCAGAGGTATATTAAGTGCCAACGTGACAGATGGCGAGTCCATCGCCGTTACTCAAGCACGACTATACATACGCCTTTGAATTTCTTCTCGGACGTATGCAGGTTTCCTCTCGATGTTTTCCTTCACCGTAAAGCTCGTGGTGTGACTAATCACTGTACTTAAGTTCAGAAAAACTCATTTGTACAGTCGGGATTCGAACTTGCGACCTTTGCGTCGCAGGCAACTGCTCGAGCCACTCGGCCACCACGGCATTTTTTTTTATTACGCTTAATATATAGGATATATATCTATATATATACCCATATATAGGTAGATATATATATATACATGAGACATCAAAGACTTCATATATTCGCGATCATCATACAAATATCTATCCTCAGCGGGAATCGAACTTGACCCTAGCTTCACAGTCAAGATCTCTAACTAGACCAAATGGCCGTCTTCAATCGATCAAATTCATAATCACTTGGTTAAGTAGCATTTTACTCGCAATAAAAGCAACTGTAAACCTCATTCGACTGGACTGGTATCCGTTGGTAATTCCCCTTCGTGACGTCAGAAGCACCTTCCTGGCTCCTCGCAAGATCAACCAGTCAGCCAGCTCGAGACCGAAGCCTCCAAGTCCTCCAACCACGATGTAAACATGGTCTTCATGGCACATGTACCTTGAGAAGAGAGAATAGAAGAAAGAAATTATTACAACGAAAAAGTTGGAGAACGGAAATATTATATCCTCACGCCTTCCACCAACGGTCCCAGAAGGGGTACGCAGAGGCCTATAATAATACCCACTTACCCAGATACCCGCCAGAGATACATTTTAGGTGCTAACGTGACAGATGGCGAGTCCGTCGCCGTTACTTCAGCACGACTTTACATACGCCTTGGAATTTCTTCTCTAATGTTTGCAGGTTTCCTCTCGATGTTTTCCTTCACCGTAAATCTCGTGGTGTGACTAATCACTGCTAAAGTTCAGTAAAACTCATTAGTACAGTCGGGATTTAAACTTTCAATGTTTGTGTTGCAGGCAACTACTCGAATCACACGGACATCACGGCTCATTTCAGTAATAGAAAATTCAATGACGAGTTAATAAGCGGCCGTATCTTTAATAAATTTACCTTGGTACTGCGTCGACACACATATTTGTAGGTTTTATAACCTTCTTGGTGCGCTCTTCGTCCCGGATCTTAATGATGACCTGTCGAAGAAAATAAATAACATTAACAAACGCATACACACACACACACACTTCTCAAATCTATATTTATGATTTTTCTTTCAGTTATTTATTATCTATTATTAGATATTTTTTGCTATCACTTAGCAAATATCAGCTATCATGTTAGCTTCTCTTAAATTTGAATTAAATTAATGTCTAAAAAATACTAGCAGACATTGCAATTGTATTTTATGGAGTTTAGAAAATACGAAACACATACATACATACATATCATCACGCCAAGTCCCTAACGGGGTAGGCAGAGAGTATAGAGCGCCAGTTCTCTCTAGACTTACATACCTCTCTCGCTTCGTCCACATTCATCAGTCTCTTCATACATGCTCGTCGGTTTCGAGCACTCTTAACGTTCCCGTTAATACGAAACAATGTTTTATTAAGTAACATACACTGTAATAGTAAACGTTGTATAATCAACCACAGTTGTAGGTTTCCTTTCGATATAACCGTCGCCGTAAGCACGTATGAACAATCAATGTACAAGCAACTGTAGGATTGAAACTTCCAATATTTCTGCTTCAGACGACTACTCACATTCGCCCACCACGGCATTTTCCAAGTCTTTGAATATTCTTGAGAGATCGTTTGGCCATGTCGAGAGAATGAATGAAGAACGATTGACGAAAAAAGTAAGGCGAGTGTGAATTAAAGTGTTGGAAGGGGTAGACCTAGACGGACGTTTCTAGACCAAATTAGGGACGTCTTGAAAAAAGGTCAGGTCAAGAGTACCCTAAACCGAAGAGCATGTATGAAGAGAATAATGAAAGTGGACGAAGCGAAAGAAGTAGGTATGTAAGGATCGTAGCAAGTGGAAAGAAGTGGTCTCTGCCTACCCCTACGGGAAAGAGGCGTGATTATATGGACGTATGTATGTATGTATGTATGTTGAATATTCTTAAAATTCTCACCTTGCCAATGTGTTTACCAGCCGCCATGTAACGGAAAGCTGGTTCGATTTCGTTCTTCTCAAATATACAGTATGTCAGCGGGCGGACGGCGCCACTTTCAATGCCGGTCAGAAGCAGGTCTTGCAGCCGCTGTAGGGAAACACAAATCGTATAGATACAATTGAAAAAGAGAGCGAGAAAAAGAGGTTTCCCGTTCGAATTTGGAGCTGCTCGACTGGGGCAGGACCTCCACCTTATAGAAGTCCGTAGCCAAATAACACAATTTATTGTGTTGTGTTCCTACGCGGTGAATAAGGTTTCCAGTAATGAGCTCCTTGGGGAGGGGGGAGGATTGTTATATTGTGTTGGCAGCAGAGGGATTAGTCCCATTGTGCGGCCAACACAGTATAACTCTCCGAATACAGAGTGGCAACGCGCAAGTGATACTTCGGTATTGCAAGCGTAAATAGGCTGCGGTAACCGTTTTCCATCAGGTGGGCCCGTATGCTTGTTTGCCACTCTAGTTGTATAAAAAAAAGCGGCTTAAAGCGGACCTTAAAAGATCATAACGGAAGATCTTCTCTTGGCAGGTTTTTTTCCCTTGGAAACGGTGGTAACTTTTGTTTATATAAAGTATGTGACGTTCAATAAGGGTTCCCTGAGTCCCTTACGTTAAATACAATATATTCATTTTGATTTTGATTTTGAATAGGTTCTATTCATGTCGGATCTAGTTCATATCTTATATTAATGTTTTTATATACATACATTTATACCTTCTTTACGCCTTCCCACAAGGGTAGTAAGAGGTAAGTAGGTAGTACCCGCACACTCGCTTTGCCAGAGATATATTTTAGGTGTCAACGTGACAGATGTTGCTCAAGCACAACTATACCAGGCCTTTGAATGATGAATGAAGAATCCTTCACCGTAAAGCTTGGTAGCTTCTTGGTGAAGAATTATAACAATACAACAAATTACCTTTCTGAAGTCCAGACTCTGTTCGAAAATGTAATCCAACATGATGCCGTGGAAGGATGTCTCCTTCAAGAAGAAGTACATTCCGATAGGTGTGTTGTTGCTGATGTCAAATTTGCCAATTTCGAGGAAGCGTCCGCGGTAGCACAGGCACCTTACGGAAGCCTGGGAGAAGAGGTTAAAAGTATAGACAAAGTTATTCCTTTATCAAAAGGCAGGAAACGCACGGTCTATCTGATGGAATGCGGTTAACCTATGGAGGTTTGCAATAGAAGGTGGCTCAAAAAATAGGACAGTTTTTTTTTTATAGATGATAGGTGGTCTAAGGAAAAGAAACAAAAAAAGAACAATTAAAATTTTCAATCATATTTCTACCTCAATCTTTCGCATAAATATCTGCTTAAACAGAAAATTAAGAACCCTTAACAACCATATATTTGGTTTTAAATGTAAACATTTTGATAGTGTAATTTATCTGCCATATTCTCTAATTCCTAACAGAAAATTTACAACCATAGATTTGGCCTAAGTGTAGAAATTTTGGATACATAAATAAATTTGAGAATGAATATATTTTAACCAGCTAATTTAACGGAAATTGTGATTTACCTGTAGCTTATCATCAGACAATGAATTGAGCACGAGGTCGACGCCCTTTCCGTTGGTCTCTTTGCGGATCATGTCTTCGAATGACGTGTCTCGAGAGTTCCCGATGTGGCTGTCTGTATGGAACGTTTAAGGTAAAGCATTAAATAATTGTATTAACAAGAAGATGACAAGAGAGCTGGCGAATATTACTCTGCATTGGCATTACTAGCATTGCCATATAACGTGGCAATGTCGCCAGATTTCTTGGCACCCTTCGTGTTTATACTGTTAATTAACATGTACAGAGTAGGTTATTGATTCTTTTAATTTTCAATGATAGTTTTGTATTTTATTGCTCTCGTTCAATAAATACACACAAGAGACCTTTAATTCAATTTACAAATACTCATGTTCATCACACAAATATCACTCAACGGAAATCGAACCCGCCGAATAAGTCAGGAGGTCTAACCACTAGACCAGATGACCGTCTAAACTTACACTTTCAAATTCCCCACCTTTAATTCCACCTTTTATTCTCCAAGACTCAAATTTCCAAAGTCAATGGAACAGAACATACCTTTAAGTTGAGGGAACAGTTTCTTGATGAAGGCTCTCTTCTCCGCAGTACCGACAGTGGTGAAGATTTCGCAACCGTAGTGAAGAGCCACGTTAATGGCAGCTTGGCCTACACCACCAGAACCGGCGTGGATGAGGATCGATTCTCCTCGTTTCATTTGACCAACCATCACCTGGATAAGACAATATTCAGATATTCCAGCCGTCTGATGTCATTCGTTTGATATCTATACTAATATTAAGCATACAAGTCAAGAGTTTCCTTGTTTGGCTTAGCGCGAAAATCTTAGGAACTAATCTAATCATTCGCTTCGAAAAGATGTTGCTTTAGGTAGGCTATAATATCACTATGTTACTACCCGAGGGAGCGGAGCAGTCCAATTTAACGCGAGTGCAACCGCTCGTTTTATAAATAAGTAACGGTTATAAGTAAGTTACTGTAAGTCTAAAGAGAACTGTGAATAGTGAACCTAAGTGAAGGTGAAGGAAATCTTCGAGAAGAAATCAGCATACGTTTATAGTCACGATTGATTGCACCTTAAGTATCGCTCGGGCGGAAAATGGTGTGTGGGGATAGATACACTTGTTCATCAGAAAAATCTAAACATTTTACTTTTATGTTTTGTCACGTACCATGGCATAGTAGACAGTCCCGTAAGCAACGGGCACAGTAGCAGCTTCCTCGAAGGACCATTCATCAGGGATGCTCCACAGAAGGGCCCTATCACCCTCTACCACATTGGCCATACCACGGTTCTTGACCATAGCCATAACACGGGAACCACTAAGAAAAAAAAATATTATCTAAATTTGAATATGGCTTGTTAAATGTTTATGACAATATGTCTTGCAGTTAAATTGTAATGATGAAGATGATGATGCCGGTGATGGTGATGAACTGTAATTACGATGATGATGATGAACTGCAATAAATAATAAATTACTGTTCCTGTGGGAACAAAGATTTTTTTTGAGACAAAGGTTGGAGTTGGTTTTAGCGAAAGAGCTCTGTATGTCTAGAGACAACTTGTGCTCTACTGTCTCTGCCTAACCGTGAGGAACTCGATAAGATGTAACGTATCCTAAATATTTGTAGGACAAATTGTAACAATGACGGTAAAACTTACTTGGGTGTCCGGCCCACAATTTCGAAACCTTGAACACACTCCTGCGCTAGACGACCACGAGCAACAGCGTCCACTGTCACGCGACCTGTTGCTGTCATTACGTCACGGAAGTTAAGAGCTGCACAGTAAACCTGAGGAAGGATTTATACAATATTAATATGCGTTGCAATGACACGTATAATTCCATTGCTGGTACGGCAAACGCTTAATGTTCTGCAACTTTTTTCATTACAAACATTTCAGAAACTCCTCAAATCAAGGAGCCTCGGAACATTACAATATCTTCATTGTGTACTTACATGGATGAGAATTTTCTCGTCGCTTTTGAATACATGGTTCTCCCTAATTGGTCCTTCGATCCACCTCATGGATCCTAGATCACCAATGGTGAGTGTGTTCACGTACGCATGGTTGGCCCTTACTGTGTTCAAGTCTCCAAGCAATAAGAAGCGGTAGGTACCCCATTGACCCTGGTAAGCATAAATATTTTAGCAATAAATTAAACAGTATTTCAATTCAGAGACGTCAATCTTGGTAATTAATTAGGACGCTATCAATGTTGGCAATACTGCTAGCTTTCTTGGCACGTTGCCCCGGGATACTTATTTGGGTCAAGTATTTTTTTTATATACGATAATATACCATACGTATCAGACGAAATTATTGTTGTTATGTATGAAATATACTTTTGTGTGGTAAAGGTATGTATTATCATTGTGTAAGTGATGTTAGAATGAAATATCTACGGAACCTGTATTTGTACTTGTAATCTGTTTTATTAAATTATCGCATTATGAATTGCACTTTTTTTGGCGACGACACCAGAAAAACTCATACGTAAATTATTCACTACTAGTTTTTAACAATAATACCCAGAATTATAGGGGAAGGCGTTATCCCAGCCGCTTATCCCAATAGGCTAACAGAAATGGTACTACGTAGATTACTACATAAAAAGAAATAATAATTTTGGCTTTTCCTCCTACACACAAGCCTATAAAAGTACCCATTCAACTTACATTCTGATACACGTTCAAAGCCAGATCTTTGTCCAGTTGCTCTTCATAGAATTCCAAGTCAGGGTTGAAAGGAGGAGCTGAAGGGTCTGCTATTAAAAGACCCGAGACGATCTCACCACCCGGCTCTCTCCTCAAGCAATTAACCAACCCTAGAAGTCCGTTCAGATGCTCATCTTGGTTGTAAAGCACCACTTTTTGTCCTTCTTTAATCTCTTCTTTGACTTTCTCAATCCAGTCGAATGATTGATCGGAGGTCACGATCTTGACAAATTTAGCTGGCCTGGCTCCGACTCGCTTCCTGAAGAGTACCAAGTATTCGACACCAGTGTCGTACATGGTAATGATGTCGTATTCATTGGAGTAATCTTTGGGGTCGGGACGCTCCTTCTCTCTGCTGATGACGAAGCATTTTTCTCGCAGGGTTTCTACAGCTTGCACAAGTACCTGTGGGATAGATATCGAAACCACATAGGTTTGAATAACGTTTTCAGTTATCATCATGATGATATCATTACGCTGAGTCCCTAACGGGGTAGGCAGAGAGTATAGAGCGCCAGTTCTCTCTAGACTCTGTTCAGACAATAGAACAAATCTAACAAAACGAAAGAAACGTGTGAAGCTCAGTGAATTGTTATGCGTTCCTTTTGAAAAATGTGTCGGATATCGATTTTTAATACAATCGTTATTTGTTGTGGATGAGGTTGCAATTGTAAAGATCACTCTAATCTATGGTAAAGATGAAGAAAAACATGTGATGGTAATTTGGACATCTGTCATTTGGACGTTCGTTCTGTCAACTACTAACAGATACATAATGTGAAAAGAACGACGTTCCAGCTATGTAATCATAGATATCAAAAAAAGTCGTTCAGTGGACGATACTTTACGAACAGTAATTTAGCAAAGAATATGGATCCGAAAGGGAAATTGATGTCATATAACCTACCTCAGGCCTCGAGAGAAGGTTAGCACCAATAAACAGTACAGTGTTTGATTCTCCTGTTAACTTCTTATTTTCCACAGTAATATTCGCTGGCATTTCAATAGGATCTTCGGATATCAAAAGCAGCTCCGCCTGAACTAGGGGAAGATCTCCAAGAACTTCAGCCACTTCTTCTATAATGGGTTCTATTTCGTTCTTCTTATATTCTTCATCCACCAGTTCAATGCTCTTTACTTTGTAAGTTTGAATGTTCTCAAGAATTAGTTGAACGTTTGAGCGAAGGATGTCTTCAATCTGTTCGAAAATGAAATAAAAATATGAGCTCCATAAGGAACTTTATAATAAAGATGGCCAGTCCACATGATGGTAGGCGGGTACCGTAGCCTATAGGTGTGTGCAATACTCGAAGTATTTATAGTCTCTTGTCGAAGGTTGTGCTAGAAATAAAACTGATGAACCGATTCTCCTACTGCCAGCACGATCATTAGGCTTCTGGAAATTTTAGTCACTGCAGTAATACAGCCAGAACCATTGCGATTTGGCTGTAAATTTCTGCAAGGAGGTATTGCCCCAAGCTATTACAACTTTGGATGTAGATATGATGTGGTCTGTATAGTTTGGAACATATAAATATTGTATGAAAAAAATCTAATAGTATTTCGTCCTTCTTTTACATAGAAAAAAGCAACATTTGTGTAACATCAAATTAGTAAATTTTTTGAGTTACCTTCATTTTACCCTGTCCAAAGTTGGCGATGAATTCATTCTTCTCAAGAACTGGTACACCCAGTGGAAGCTTCTTGGAAATGGGTGTAGCGTGAAGTCCACGGATTTCTACACCACCGGACCTAGTCATCAAGGCATCAAGGTATTCAAATTAAGGATCATGATATGGGGCAATCAGAATCTTATGTCAACGTGTGCATTTTATTAAACGGTTTTATTTAGCTCGACCCGTACGGAATTTATTAGTTCTCATTTCATTCCCATTCTGTTTCATGTCTTTATAAGCACGAGTTTATAATCCGTATTGCTATGGCGGTCAAGTGTTAATTAATTTATCTATTTCTTTATGGATTATGGAAACGAACGTAATAGTTAAACATTTGAAATAAGAACAGCAATAAAAACTATAAAACACAGGCGATATGAATTTGGAAAAGCTCTCTGCACCTGTCCCATTGGCACCTAAATATGTCTTCATGAAAGATGGGTGTCGTTGCACCTCTAGCTATATTACTATATATGTTATGATTACAGTAAAGCAAGTCTTAGTTACCTGATAACGTCAACGTCGGGATAAACGCGAACTTCGAACGAGTTCCTGGTAGAATCTGGGTTCATTTTGGAGATAGCGTCATAGTGGATGTTAGCATCAATGCAGAGCTTCTCAATCCTGGTGGGTACAAAGAGGCCTCTGGTGTCCTGGCCTATGATCTTGAGCTGCAGCATGCAGTCCATGAAAGTCACCCAATTGTTGACCCATGCGAGGCGACCTCGGGTACCTTCAACGTTGCATCCCACCACGCCTCGGAAGAGGCCACTATTAGTAAGAGAATTCATTAATTAAAAACAATATAATATAATATAGAAGCCGTGGTGGCCGAGTGGTTCGAGCAGTTGCCTGCGACGCAAAGGTCGCAAGTTTGAATCCCGACTGTACCAATGAGTTTTTTCTGAACTTAAGTACACTGATTAGTCACACCACGAGCTTTACGGTGAAGGAAAACATCTAGAGGAAACCTGCATACGTCTGAGAAGAAATTCAAAGGCGTATGTATAGTCGTGCTTGAGTAACGGCGATGGACTCGCCATCTGTCACGTTGGCACCTATACACCTCTGCCTACCCCTTAAAAACAATGTAACTGATGTTTACCTTGTTAATGTCTAATAAAAGTTTTGAAAGCTGATCAGCTCAGGTTTGAGAGTTCATTAACTGTTATCGGGAGTGGCTTACCTGTACTGGTACCCTCTGAGCCTCAGCTCCTTGTAGAAGTCCTTGGTGAGCATGTGCTTAACGCCAGGTCCTGTAGCCTCAGGTACGGCGGGTAGCACGCGGAAATCTTGACCAATGTTCTTTTTGGCATAAATTCTTCCTGTCACAATTGACGCACCGCTCTCGACGATCTAAGTGAAAAAAAACACATTTTTTATCGCCATGGCCTTGGAAAAGTATGAGTTCATACAAACATACATATATTTGTATGAATGTTTGTATGTTTGATACATTGAACGCGCTAATCGTTAGAACAACTAATCTGATCGAGCTAATCGTTAGAACATCTGATCGAGTAATTAAATTTGCACTAGATAGCTTACTTAGTGGTGGTATTATAAAAACAATGTTTATTTTTTATTATTATATATGTCAGACATATATTGGAATGTATAACATTTTATAATTTAAAAGTTGGATAAGTACCTACACATACAAATATACTAGTAATACATAATACTACAGATGCGAAAGGTTTTGAGGATTTTTGTGCCTCTTTTACGCAAAAACTAATGAATTTTTGTTATTTTTTTTGTTTATTTTAATTTGGCACAGAGATAGAACACTAGCTGGATTAAAATTAACAACTACGAGATTAATAAATCATTTTACGCAGGTGAAATCGCGCGGCAAGCATAATTTACAATTTAACATTTTTTTTTACAACCAACCTCAAACTGCCCGCTTCCTTTCTGTATCATGATAATGAACTCCAGATTTCCGTCCTTGGGGATGTTCGTAGCTCTTTGGAAGCGCACGTTTTCGAAGACCACAGAGACTTCTGTGAAGAGCTCCCCCATCATCATACCAAGGGTCTCCCAAACGAGGACCAGGTAGCCGGTGGCAGGGTACAGGTTGCGTCCTAAAAGCAATTGCAATATTAAGCTTAATCGTGTTCAAGCAGGAGGTTAGACAATAATTGAGTCTTTCCACAAGGGTCCCCGATGGGATAGGTAGAAGTGTGTGTTTTATTAAATAAGGTTTATAATATTAGTTTGTGAGAGAACAAGTAATTATTTTGGAATAATTTACTAACATGCTGTATAAATGAAATCTGCAATGCCAAAAAAATCTTGCATCTGTCTAATTAAATTATAAGATTGAGCTTTAAAAGCTGAATTTGTCTTTTGTCCCACTTTGTGAAATTGTCTTATATGGAGTCTCGACATCGCAGACAATAAATAGAAACGACCACAGACAGTGCTGGATAACACTCTCTTTACCTCGGAAATATGTATATATAGATGTCAACGTGACAGATACCGAGACTCCTGTCATATTACAAGCAAGACTTAACATTCTTGTAAGTATCTGAAATTCTCTTTACGATTTCTGATTCGTATTGTCAGAAGTCTATGAGTTGCAAGCAAAAGAAAACAAGATAGCGTCCGTAAGATAACTCGTATATTCAATGAATGAATGTCAATTGTTTTTTCCCCCGATGACATTTGTCTTTTCGCGCCATAATCATTCTATGGTGCCAGTTTCACTGGTTATCCTCTATGGTACAATATACAATAAATACTCTATACACTTCATATTAACTAATATTTACCACAAGATGTGAATGCTTCATAAATAATTGCGTATCTTACCATCAACTACGTGTCCGGCCATGTATTCGCTGTCCTCGTCCACAATGGACATCCTGACAGTTCTCTCGCCAGACTTCATCTTCTCTTGAGCTTTGTATGATGTTACATACCTGAAAATAGTTCTAAGTTCGATTACTCGAGTTTAAATATATGAACAATTCACAAACTTTCGTACTAAAACAATTCACAAACATTCGTACTCAAACAATTCACAAACATTTGTGCTCAAACAATTCACAAATATTTGTACTCAATCAATTCACAAACATTCGCATTCGAGCACTTCATAAACTTTCGTACTCAAACAATTCACAAACATTTGTACTCAAACAATTCACAAACGTGTGTAATTAGACAGTTCACTAAAGTGCTAAAGTAATGGAAATAATTTAAATTCTATATATACACTATGTAAAAAAAACTGTCCGACTCGATAGGGATATCTTGATAGGAATCTTAAGAAGTAACAATTATAAGCTCCTAATATTATAAATGTGTGATAGGTGGGGCTACGACCGTGTTTCAGAAGCTTTTATTCTTTCACCCAAGCAAAGCTGGGCTAGTAGGATGTATTATTCATACCGGTGACTTTTTTTCTAACTTGTGTATGCCACATGTTTAGACTTTTCCAAAACGCTAACAGACATCGTTTAAAACAAACTGTCAATTTCGTCGAGCGGCAGAATTCCATTTTGAAAAATACGCCTCGCAGGCCCCATATTGGAGTCAATGGACAAAGTGGCTCCCATAGATCACACTGGAGCAATTTGTTTGTGGCACTCTAAATGATGGCTCACAATTAATAAGGCACAACGTTTATTGCAAGGGAGGACATGCGCACGCATATTTTTGGTTACTGATTAAAGGTGCCGGTTTTATTTGCGTCGCGTGCTTTTAGTTGTCAATTAAGTACTCTTAGCTGAAGGTAAAAATATATAGTTATGTAATTCGATTAGTTTTTTTTCATCATAATTATGATTCTCCTTGACATTCAGTATTTTTTCAGCGTTGCATTTGCATCACTGTGTGTTCGGTGAGTATACTGTGTTGCCAACACAATATAACAACCCTCCCTCTCCCCAAGGAGCTCATGATTGGAAACCTTATTCATTGCGTAGAAACACAACACAATTTTTTTTTTATTTGGCTACGCACTTCTATAAGGTACGCCCTGCCCCAGTCGGGCAGTTCCGAATTCAAACGGGAAACCCGTTATGCCTAGTTATGCCGTTATCTCTCTTAGTTAGAGTCCACAAGGTTATTCTTTAAAGCAAGTTGTTGGTAGATTATTATTATTATTATTACAGCTTACCAGTCCTCACTGTGTTCCCATTCCACCAAGTGGGCCAACATCGGTGTCCCTATCGACACAGGGAATGGAACGTGTGGATAGATGTTTGCGAGGTGCGGGTTCAATCCAGTTTCGTACAACCTGTGAAGAAATATTCAAATCATAATTTGCATCGTATGGATTTTCTAGAGTACAGGCGCTTGTGAGACCAGTAAATATCTCTTATATTTAAATTGAAGAGCCTCAATAACCTTAGAGAAGAACTTAGGAGAAGAAACTCAGTAACTAAGAAGAACTATTGCAACTCAATGGTCTGCAATGCAAAATGCTATAACCGGGCATGTATGAAGAGACGAATGATGATGAACGTGAACGAAGTGATGGAGGTATGCAACTCTAGAAAGAGCTGGTGCCCTATCTGCCTACCCTAGGGACTCGACATAATGATATTTATATATATTGCAACTGTACCAATGAGTTTTTTCTAAACTTAAGTACAGTGATTAGTCACACCACGAGCTTTACGGTGAAGGAAAACATCGAGAGGAAACCTGCATACGTCTGAGAAGAAATTCAAATGCGTATGTATAATCGTGCTTGAGTAACGGCGATGGACTCGCCATCTGTCACGTTGGCACCTAATATACCTCTGGCGGAAAGTGGGTGTGTGGGAATTACCTGTACACCTCTGCCTACCCCTTCGGGGACCCTTGTGGGAAGGCGTGAGGATATATTATATTATTATTATATTGCAATACACTTACTGTCCCATAGCGTTAAATAATACTTGGACATTGTCCGCCTTGTTTTTCTGTGTCAGTGGAATGTTGACGACGTCCTTCTTCAACGATCTGCGCAGGATGGCCTGCAGGAGGCCGTGGGGGGCCACCTCGATCGTGATCGCGTTGTGATGGATCAGCCGGGAGGCCTCTTCGAAGAGAACTGGGCTCTGGAAGACATATTTCATTTATCCAACGAATCAAGTTTCCAGGCCCCTGTCCAAAACCGTTAGATTCAATGTCTTAAAGGTTTGTTTCCAAGGGCAAAGGATCCAAAAAGTCCTTAAAAAAGTAACGTATCTTCTTAGTACAAAAGTGTAGGCTCAAGTATGTAGTTCCGACCCACCAGCATTAACCCGGATATATGTTTAAGGTGCCTTGGTGACAGATGGCGAGTATATTGCCGTGTCACAGGTACGTCTATAAATTTCTTCTCAAACGTATGCAGGTTTCCTCACGATGTTTTTCTTCACCACCACGTCTCCGTAATTCTCTTTCTAAAGTTCTATAACTTACCAACAAGTTGTTAGTGTGGTATTCCGCTGAAGACATCTCCGCTTTAGAGTCCTTCCACTGTGCCTGAGGAAGTGATGTGCAGATCCAGCGCTCGGAGCGTGGCTTCGGTGTTGGAATCACTTGCTTCAAGTATTTGAGTAGTTTAGGTCCTGGGGTAATAAAATACTTTTATACTACAACTAGCTGGGCCCGCGACTTCGTCCGCGTGGATATTAGCAAAAAAGTTATTGTTTAGTTTCCAAAATAAAAGTAGCCTAAGGTACTCCTTATTACATCAGCTATCTGCCGTTTCAGAGATTAGTCGGATAACAGATAGACAGTCAAAATATTTAAAAAATATATATATTTGTATATTAGATAATCGTATATGCATTTAGTATAAAGCGGTTATTTTAATTTTACAAACAGACACTTCAATTTTATTAATACATATTCATATTAATACAATTGTATAGATTATAGAATATATGTATGTATAGATTGGGAAAAAACTTGAGAAATACCATAGATAGATATACTACACTTAAGAAATATATTAATATTTAAATATATTTGTATTTCTATACAAATATATTTAATATATATATATAAATGTTATGTTGGTTTGTGTACGCTTCAAAAACTCAAAAAGTTCTGCACCGATCAAGCTGAAATTTTAGCATGATATATAAGCATCAAGGATTGCTTTTATCTATTTTTTGCATCAGTCACATATCCACAGCGAAGCGTGGCAGGGTACAGCTAGTGTATTTATAAATGTTCTATATTTTCAGACTTGTGTCCATAGATTGAAGTGTTAGTAACAAAAGGTGAACTATAAATAGAAAAAGTATATGTAGATATTCACCAGATATGTGTCAGAATACCTATTAACTACAGTGTCGCCTTTAGGGTAACAAAACACGTTTTTATATTTATATATACATCTTCACGCCTTCCCACAAGCGTCTCCGAAGGGATAGGGACCCACGTTCCGTCCGAGATATATTTCGGGTGTCACGTGACAGACGGCGAGTCTATCACCGTTACGTAAGCGCACCTTTGAATTTCCTCTCAAATGTATGCAGATTTCCTCTCGATGTTTTCCTTCACCATTAAGCTCGTGGTGTGACTAATCACTGCGATTAAGTTCAGAAGAACTCATTGGTACGGTCGGAATTAAAAATTGTAATCTTTTTGTTGCAGACAACTGCTCGAGCTACCACACTCCAATCTTTATACAAATAACTAAATACCTTGGGACAATTCCACACAAATTGACATATACCCAAATTAAGCACAGCTTGAGTTATGGTAACTAGACAACGATATATTTACTAATATACATAAATATAGAGGACATTCAAGACTAAGGTACAAATACTCGTGTTCATCACCCAAATACTTGCCCTAAGCAGGATTCGAACCCGCGACCTCAAGTTTCGCAGTCAGGACCTCTAACCACTAGACCAGACGGCAGTCAAAATTACACATTTAATTATACTTTAAACAATATGATTGCTTTACAAAACTTTATCAAGAACACGATTCTTACCAGCCTCAGCAATGTAACGGGAATGGTAGGCGATATTCGAGCAGGGGACCTCTTTAGCGAATATGTCCTGCGCAGTCAACTTAGCTACGAAGCTCTTCATGACGTCAGCCGGTCCCGAGATAGTGCTGGAGTCGGGGCCGTTGTGGCAAGCCACTTCGATCTCAGGAGGACACATGGACTTAATCTGGATGGGATTATATTAAATATTTAATTAACTGATCAATGTGTACGAAGCGAAAAAGGTATGTAACTCTAGAGAGAGCTGGCGCTCTATACTCTCTGCCTACCCCGTTAGGGACTCGGCGTGATGACATGATGATGATGATGATTTAATCAATTTAATTACAATAATAATAATAAAAAACGATTAGATATCAACATATATACTAATATATAATGATGAGTTCATTTGTTTAGTTGGAAGCGGAAATCTCAGGAAATTAACTACTAATCCGATTTAATAAAAAGTTCGAATCCCGACTGTACCAATGAGGTTTTCTGAACTTAAGTACAGTGATTAGTCACACCACGAGCTTTACGGTGAAGGAAAACATCGAGAGGAAACCTGCATATGTCTGAGAAGAAATTCAAAGGCGTATGTATAGTCGTGCTTGAGTAACGGCGATGGACTCACCATCTGCCACGTTGACACCTAGTATACCTCTGGCGGAAAGTGGGTGTGTGGGTATTACCCATACACCTCTGCCTACCCCTTCAGGGACCCTTGTGGGAAGGCGTGAGGATATATTATTATTATTATAATTACAAATTATTGGTAACATCCAGGCCAGTCCTGCTCCCTACATTCAAAGCCGAGGTTCCCCACGGGGTTCCTTAGTGCCTTGCTGGAGGTCTTAGTGCCGGCATTGTTTGGTTAATGCGCAAAAGTTATCAGAACTGAAGCTACGAAAGGCAGTAAAAAAAGGCAGTATTAAAGGCAGACATTGTAAGTATCATCACCTGGTTATAGCCAAGTCCAACTGCAGCCATAGATCCCTTGATGAATGGCGTTTCAATGGAAGCTAATCCTCTGCTGTATGCTGCTAAGATCATTTGTTCAGCTGTGAAGCACCCATCGGCGTATGCGCATCCTAGTTCACCCACACTGTGACCTGATGGAATAACATTTCAAAAATCATTCGACGATCCGAAAACCATAAATTCAACAAGGAAATGGGTAATTAAAGTTGATGTATTAATAATGATAATATGTGGGACAGTTTCACACTAATTATCCAAAATTAAGCAGATTGTCGTAGACACTAGAGACTAGTATTTATAATAATAATATAATAATATATCCTCACGCCTTCCCACAAGGGTCCCCGAGGGGGTAGGCAGAGGTGTATAGATAATACCCACACACCCACTTTCCGCCAGAGGTATAATAGGTGCCAACGTGATAGATGGCGAGTCCATCGCCATTACTCCAGCACGAATATACATACGCCTTTGAATTTCTTCTCAGACGTATGCAGGTTTCCTCTCGATGTTTTCCTTCACCGTTCAGCTCGTGGTGTGACTTACACTGTACTTAAGTTCAGAAAAACTCATTGGTACAGTCGGTATTCGAACTTGCGACCTTTGCGTCGCAGGCAACTGCTCGAACCACTCGGCCGCCACGGCTATCTAGTATCTATACTATTGAATGATACATACTCAAATACATAGGACGTTCAAGACTAAGGAAATATTCGTGTTTATCACACAAATATAATATGTACGGTCAAACGGAACCTGGATTTGCGACCAAGTACATGTATATAGGTATATTTTGGAAATATTAATTGATACAACAGTAGTATCAAACTTTTCTATTAGCGCTAACGCTGATAGCTCATGATATTGTAATACTTTGTATAATAATTAATTTATCTCATCCTCATTATCATGATATCTTCATTATCAGAATGTCGTTGGGAAACTAAAAGCAATATAAAATATTAATTGAGTCTGTATCCACGTAACTAAGCAAGACTTACCAATAATGTAGTCTGGTTCGATTCCTACAGTCTTGAGAATGTCAGTAAGACCGATCTGAACAGCCGCAATCCCGATGAAGGAGTTAAGGATATTGTCGTATATCTTGGGGTCTGGCCGAGTGATGACTTCCAACAAGTTGATGCCTTTGGGCTCCAGGGCTTTGTGGCACCTGAGAACAAAAATGCAGGTGACAGAAGTTACAGATAAACGTAATATTGAAGAAGATATAAGTATATAATAATATATCCTCACGCCTTCCCACAGGGGTCCCCGAAGGAGTAGACAGAGGTGTATAGGTAATACCCACACACCCACTTCCCGCCAGAGGTATATTAGGTGCCAACGTGACAGATGGCGAGTCCGTCGCCGTTACTCAGGCACGACTATACATACGCCTTTGAATTTCTTCTCAGACGTATGTAGGTTTCCTCTCGATGTTTTCCTTCACCGTAAAGCTCGTGGTGTGACTAATCACTGTACTTAAGTTCAGAAAAACTCATTGGTACAGTCGGGACTCGAACTTGCGACCTTTGCGTCGCAGGCAACTGCTCGAACCACTCGGCCACCACGGCGGTTGAAGAAGATGATAGCCCAAAATTAGCATTGCAGTTTCTAACTTCGGTGGTCTGTGTGTCAGCTTCACGCTGAAGGAAAACACTCCAAGGACACCTTGAGAAGAGATTCAAATATCAAGTCTCTCTGATAGTTACCGATTTACATCAGTGTCTCGGCGAAATTATATTATTAAAATACTTATTTCTACGCTACGTCAGAAAAAAAAATACCTATAAGAAGGGATACATCTAACTGGTAGCCTGGAACTCACCGCTGAGACTAAATAAGTATTCAAAAAGCAACCTTAACATGGATATTCTAAGTATCCTATTGCTCTTTTCTCAATTGCAGCAGCACAACTATACAGCAGTTATTACTAAAAAGCCAACCTTAGCATTAATATGTTAAGTATCAAAATGCTTACTTCTCAATAGCAGCAGCGAACACCGGGATCCTCATGAGCTCTGTGGCCATACCGGCCCACTGGGAGCCCATGCCGGAGTACACGAACCACACGGGTCGACGAACTCCGGAGAAGTACTGGATATCACGAGCCAAAGATACGCTCTTTGTTGGTGTCGATCCTGGAAGAAATAAACGTCAATAAAACTCCTACAGAATTTGTTCAGACTGAAAACGTATCAAGCATGTGATTTTCATTATTGTTCATGAGAGAGAGAGAGGGAGATTTAGAGATTTAACGCTTTTAAGTTAATTATATAAATTACCCTTAGTTGAAATTGTTAAGGAAGAAATGTTAAAAGTTTACTCTGAGGTCAACGAAAGCGGAAGATATACACAAAATCGGAAGCCACAGATTCGTAGTCTGTCGATTCTTAGGCTCGACTTAACGTATATCTTTGAAATCCTTCTCAAACGTAAAGCTAAGTAAATAAGTTTCCTTGATAAAATAATCATCATGTAATTTTCACTCACCAAGAAGCGTATATCCCCTAACCACGTGACCAGTGATATCATCATCGTGAATGGAGTGCAGTAGTCGTACAAGCTCGACATCGACTGTCCTGGACTCCAAATCATCAAGGATCTTGGCCACTGCTGATTCTGTACGGCCTGATGCGCAGACCAGGCGAGGTAGGTCATCGGATGGAATGCCATTGTTAACCTGATGGTATAAAAAATGTGTTTGAGAACATAATATATGCTCACGCCTTCCCACAAAATCCTCGAAGGGATAGGCAGAGACCCACACACCCACTTTCCGCCAGAGATATACTTTAGATGTCAACGTGACAGATGGCGAGTCCGTCGCCGTTACTCAAGCACGACTGAATTGTTTCTGAGGCAGGTTTCCTCTTGATGTTTCCTTCGCCATAAATTCGAGACTAATCACATGTTTGAGAACATGTGTGGATATTTAGATGTTTTTCAGTATATCAGGGAAGAGAGGAGGAGAAAGACCAAGATTAACATATAGGAGTGAAAGAAAATGTGTCTCTGTTTACACGTAGGGAGTAAAGATTGCGCTAAGCAGACGCAAATGGATGTAATTATATCAGGGCATACGTCGTCTTAAAGGTATAATGAGTGAGATATCTTATAGTCTATCTTATAGATTATATCTTAGTAAGATATAATCTGGATTAACACACATGATATTTCTAATGAAGCAGTAATTCTACGAGATCATAGAGATTAACCCGCTAGAAACACCACGGAGCGTAGATAATGAATGGTTACTTGTCTATGAACCGTTGGTACTAAAAAGTGAGGTAGTTTCCACGATTGCTAAACGTAGATTTTCCTGCTGAAAAATTTAAGACTTCATTCTCAAGGATTGCCCATTAAATACAAACTCAAAGACAAACCTTAGCTCTTGCGACGTTTTTCAACAACACGTGGGCATTGGCTCCTCCAAATCCAAAGCTGTTGATGCCTGACATTCCTCGTGTCCAGGGTTGCTTCTCAGTGATAACCTTCATTCGTCCTTCAGCTAGAGCGGCGACGCCTTCACGGGGCACATTGTAGTGTAAGTTCGGGGGGATGAAACCGGAACTGTACGCTATACAGAGCTAGAATGGAAAGTTTATCTTATAAATTTGAAAGTCTTACCAGAAAAACTACCGATGAGGTAGGGAGCAGAGCACCTCTTTGCTGTAAATGTGACACATGGCAAATCCATCTCCGTTTCTCAAGTACTTCATCCCAAGCGTATGTAAGCTTCCTCTCGATGTTCGACTTCACCAATGGGATTGTGTTGTGTAAGAATCGAACACTTAAGTATGGGAACTTTAAGAATTAAGAATACCCTAAGCCGACAATCATACGTTAAGAATCTGATGAATGTGTCTCGAGAGAGCTGATCTACTCTCCCTGACTACCCCGTGAGGCACACATTCATCAGTTTATTCATACTTGGTCGCCGGTTTCGAATACTTTTAACGTTCTTCTCTCTTCGAATCTTCTAATGACCTACTAGCTTCCGCTCGTTGGCTTCTTCTTCCTCTTTTTTTTTATCCACATAAATTAACCTAGTCTCAAATTAAGCAAAGCTTGTGTTATAGTAACTAGACAACGATATATTTACTTATATAGATAGATATATATTTACACAAATACATAGGACATCCAAGACCACTAGACTTGATTATCTCTTTCGTAAAATGTTCTTCATTTATTCTTCCTACATGTCCAAACTAACGTCTTCTTTATCTTTACAATCACATTATTTTTCTCGCCAGTATTTTCTAATAAAATGTGAAATTTCAATATGAAACCTTGGCAATAGAACATAGTCCGGAAGCAGGCTCACTGTGCCCCAAGTTTGACTTGATGGACCCGATGAGTAGCGGGCCAGAGCGGCCTGTGCAGAATACTTCGTCGATGGCCAACAACTCCTCAGGATCTCCCACCTTCGTACCTGATGGAAAGCAATTATTTTTATTCCCATTCTATAAGTAGTACTTCTTACTAATATTATAAATGTGAATGTAAGTTTGTTTGTTACGCTTTCACGTAAAAACTACTTAAGAGATAACTATAAAACTTTGTACATATATTCTTGGAGGTATTAGAAGAAATAGGATACTTTTTATTGAAAAAAAAATCATTTTACGAAAGATAAAAAGCCGTCCACGCCGACGAAGTCGCGGGCACAGCTAGTAATGAAATATTAATAAACTATGATAAAATCATTTTAAATACATAATTATTTTACCATTATATTTAAAATAACATTAACAAATGTAAGCCCTGAACTAAATAAAAAAATAAATTACTTGATTTTTGCGTCAATTATTGTAAATTAATTGTGTTGTGTGTTATTAGAAGAAATCTAGATTCCTAACTTAAACCAGAAATGTCTATTTCCAGAATTACATTCTAAATGTACCCCTATATTAAAACCTAGAACATGATGTTAGTTACCATGGCTATAAATAAAAATAAAAACTTAAGTGCAAACACAGGTCCATACATAAGTGTAGCCAGTTGGAGCGCGGAAGTAATGTATCTAATTGCCAGAGAGGCGAGCAATGGATGCAGCGCTTTATCAAGCGACTGTGTGCAACCCAATGCGTTAATAACAAACAAATTATAATAAAATAATAATAATATATCGTGAGGATATTGCCTTCCCACAAGGGTCCCCGAAAGGGGTAGACAGAGGTGTATATGTAATACCCACACACCCACTTTCCGCCAGAGGTATATTAGGTGCCAACGTGACAGATCAAATCAAAATCAAAATCAAAATATTTTATTCAACGTAAGGGACACAGGGAACACTTATTGAACGTCATATACTTAACAAAAACTAAAGTTACCACCGTTTCCAAGAAAAATACCGCCAGGAGGAGAAACGGCGAAACAAACTCCCCGGTTTTCTCTTTTAACATTTGTTCCCTTTTACGTAGGGGTAGAAAAAGATTAAATAACATATAAACTCTATATAAGAGGAGCAATTCATTGCCATGTATGGCCATCATTCAAATAATCTGATATTGTATAATAAGCTTTTTGTATTAATTTACTTTTAATGACAGCTTTAAACTCTACAAAAGGTAATTCAATTATTTTCTGCGGTAGCTTATTAAAAAAGCGTATACCTTGCCCGACAAATAAGTTCCTAGTTTTGTGGTGTATAGGTAATACCCACACACCCACTTTCCGCCAGAGATATATTAGGTGCCAACGTGACAGATGGCGAGTCCATCGCCGTTACTCAAGCACAACTATACATACGCCTTTGAATTTCTTCTCAGACGTATGCAGGTTTCCTCTCGATGTTTTCCTTCACCGTAAAGCTCGTTAGAACGTATTATACATTGGGTATTAACGCATTGGGTTCGATTACCACCTAACTCTATACCTCTATACTGGACTAGACATTTTGAACTATCAATAGTTTGACATTGTATATGGGTGACGTAAATAATTTTAATATGATGAAATAATTTGTATCGTCTCTATAATAGTTCTACCGGACGGGCTTAAAGCCAAACTATTTATTTATTATTTTTAGCCTTTAGTCCAATAACTCCGTGTCACTATTTGATGCAAATCCTTGTGTTTTCTAATAAATCATTATAGCAGATATCGTTGCTCTTCTGCTATATATATCGCTTAAACACCAATCCGTAGATAGACTTGACACCAATTTTCGTCATTTTACATTAAATATTAGGAAATCTTCGACAAAGCCCTTCCTCCGACTTCAAAACAACCGAAAATACAGATTCCATGGTAAACTTTTTCAATTTATCCAAAATTTAATAATAATCGAAAACCGCGCTTTAAATCCCCGACCGTCTCACAGGAGTTTGAAATTCAGCGCTTCATTGCTACAGCGCCGGAGTTGTCAGTTTATCAAAGTCCATTGTGCAGTAAACAATGGCTTAACTCAACAGCTGTACATTTTAATTTTACGTCTAGCTCCGGCCTGGTTAACTTCCATGCCATTTTTTATTTATTTTCTTTTAAAATGGCTTCCAGGGAGTTGAGATTCGTTTGTTTTTAATTCGTTCAATTTTAAAATCGAGTCGGTTGGTTTGTTCTGAATTCTAAATAAAAATAATTTATTTCAAGGCAATATTCAAAGGCCTATAAAATATACTACTTAGTAACATTTACACATAAGGCAGGTGGCCTATAGAGCTCCAAGTATTACAATGAAGGTATTTATTCACGTTTCTGGTGGCCCGAAACTCAAATCGGTTTTTATAAGAACAATTTTAATATCAACATACCGGAATGGTAAGTTTGTTAATATCAATAACGCTTAGTAGCGTCTTTTTGTGATGACTATAGTATAAATATTTTGGATTCCCTGTGTGAAGACTAATCAGTCATCTCTCAAGTGTTAAGATACACAACGAATCTCGTTGCCGTGCATCTTGCTTACAGAAACTATTTCCAACTGAATAAAATTCAACAAATTGGCCAAAACTCTCTGCAAACGAATATGTTTGTTTGATACAAATTTTTCTCAAGTATTTCCGCCCGAATAATACTGGACGAGCAAGTACCGGAAATTAATTGTTCTTAAGATATCCGAGGTTCCAACTGCTGAAGTAAAATCCCGAAATTGCCCAAAACTATTTTTATCTTGACAAGTAAATTCCCAAAATTACCCTTACGTTTTCCGACTACATAAGTTAGTACCCAAAATTGCCTAAAAATATTTTCGAATGAAAAATTGCTAACACAAAATTTCAAGTGTTCTTACCTGTGCCGTGAGCCTCAACAAACTCCAGGGAGGAAGGAATTATGGAGCACTCCTCGTAGAACTCAGTCAGCAACATCTTCTGAATGTGTCCAGCGGGATAGGTGATTCCCTGTTCTTTGTACCCGTCGCAGTTGGTCTTCGCATGCAAGAGTTGAGCGTAAACCCTATTGATAATAGATGATTAAATGATACGCTTGATGCAAATAGAAGAAATACCTTGGGACAATCATATACTTCTTACTAATATTATAAATGTGAATGTAAGTTTGTTTGTTACGCTTTCACGTAAAAACTACATAACCGATTATCATGAAAGTTTGTACACATATTCCTGGAGGTATAAGAAGTAACATAGGATACTTTTTATTGAAATTTTTTTTTTAACCAAAGATAAAAAAGTCACGCCGACGAAGTCGCGGGTACAGCTAGTACCATATAAATTTACCTAGTCCCAAGCAAAGCTTACACAATGGGAATTGGACAACAATATTTGTACATACATATATCCTGAAAACACATATTATCTAAGGTATTGGGAAGGATATAGGATACTTTTTATTACAAAAAAAACGTATGATCTTTACGCGGGTGAATCTGCGGGGCACATCTTGTACTTATATAAAAATAGAAATTTTGGTACAAATACTAGGTGTTCATATCAAAAACATCTAAGCTGAGGAATCAAACCCTGAGGCTCTGATGTCTAAACCAATGAAAGTGTTTTAGCAAAAAACCATCTTTTCACCGAAAGAAATCTAGGTACTAACGAGACAGAGTCCGTCGTCTCTCAAGAGGTATACGTGCTTGAGGTTCCTCATTAAGTAAGTTGTAAGTTTACAGGTTTTCTCATAATGTTGTTTTTTCCGTAAAGCTCGCGATGGATAATCACTGTATTTAGTTTTAAAAAATGTGAGCATACCTCCTGGAATCCTTGGCTTTCTGTAGGAAGCACACGACGATAGCCTCAGAACGAGCGTAACCGTTAGCGTTGTTGTCAAAACTCTTGCATCTACCATCCGGGGATAGCACGCCCAATCTAAAAGAACATATTTAAACTATTATCAGTAACATTACTGTTATTATTTACCACCCAATCAAGTTGCATCCGGTACTTGCAACGTGACCAATGAAGAATCCACCGTTACTTATACACAACTATTCATACGTCTTTGAATTTCTCCTCAAACGTATGCAGGTTTCCTCTTGATGTTTTCCTTCACCTTAAAGCTTACTTATGTACTTAAGTTAAAAATACACATTCGTACAGTCAAGATTCAATCTAGCAATCTTTGGGTTGCAAGCAACTGCTGGAACTACTAGCCCACCACGGCTTCATGACCATAAAAATAACAACACTACTGCCCCCTATTATTATTATTATTATTATTATTAAAACTTCCTGCAAAACATTTTGCTAAGGCGAGCTTAATGCCGAAGGCATTCTCTACCAGTTAACCTTTGGGTGATGCAGAGATAGGCATGGCAGGCTATAAAAGAAATAAATAGTTAGGAAATATAAAAATAAATTCTTTATATATTATTATAATATACTATGGAATATAATATGTAATAATATCATACATCTAATAAATTATATAATAGATAATGTATAAATACGAATAAATCTACTTATAATACATGTACATATATATATATACATATAATATATATAAATATCAATAAATATCATATAATACATATAAATATTATTCAGTTTCTGCATGTTGGAAGTTAATTATATACCTATTACCTATTATATACCTATTATATACGGACCTATTATATACGGACCTATTATATACGGTGCGCTGAAATAATTTGTACGATTGGAACAAAAGTGAGTTACGGAGATTAGGCGGAAATCCCGCGCTAATGTGAGATATTGATTGCAGATTATGGAGGGCTAAGTCGACATCTGAAGCCGGGTAATCGTGTAAGAATTTGTGAGCTCTATAGAAAAACATTTTCTGTTCTAAGAGTATTGACGGATTGCGCTGAAAGTGCGTTACTACGTTAATAATGTCGAAAATAGTAATTAAAATGTTATTTATTCATTTATATATATAGGATCACTAACAAAAATATAATTATAACATAAGAATAAAACATTAATTGTATTTGTAATTACATAATCACAGCTTATATATATATTGAATTTAAAGAAAAAAAACATTAAAGTTTGAAAATAGCAAGGAGGATCCATATTTTTAATAACTTTTTTTTTTTTATATATTTAATGAACACATATAACAACTAACATAGCTAACGTATAAACTAATTTCTATAGTACTAATACTTTACTAACTAGTTGTCCAGCGTCTATATTTCTTGCGCATATCTTTTAATTAGTTGCTAATATGAAATGTATTGAATCAGGAAGGTCCCTCGTAAATGTTTGATGGTGAAGAAGAGTATTTGTTATAGTATGGTATGGCAATCCTCGTTCGTGATCATGGGCCTCAAAAAGTATATTCGGACCTCCTTTTTTAAATTAAAAAGCATTCGGCCCTAAAGTTTTAACACCGACCGCCCCAATTGTTGGCTGAAAGTATTCAAAGATATGTGTAATTAAGTAAAAAAAAAAAAAAAAATTAAGTATTAACGAGACAGATGATGAATCCAACATCGTTTCTGAACCACGACTCGTCCTTCTCTTGAATTTTCATCTCAGACTTATGAGGTGTCCCCTTGATGTTTTTCACAGTAAAGAAATCCATTCAGAGAAATCTTAATACAGCCGGGATTTGTTGCAACCAATGAGAGGCACTCACCAGGGCTAAAATTAGCTTACCTCATTACCTAAATAAAAAAGGTAATTTTACCTTGAGAATTGAAGCGACACGTATGGATGCAGACATAGATTGGATCCGCCGACAATAGCCGCGTCGCAGTGGCCATCTCTGATAGCTCTAAACGCGTGTTCTAATGCGTACAGTGAGCTTGAGCAGGCGGAATCCACGGTATAGGAAGGACCCGTCACTCCCAACCAATAAGAGATTCTGTTCGCTAACATAGCACGTGAGCACCTGTAAGAATTTCAGCATTAAAAACAATGTTTCCAGTTCAAACCAGTGTGCTTTCCCGGTAGATCTAAGCGCTTTAAACACGTTATGTATTATTAGAAGTTAGAGAATTCCTTCCGCCAAAGGCTGAATTAATTCACCGGTGAGGTTTTCCAAAGCAAGGCATAGATTGTTAATAGCTGGATTAACACAAAGAATGTGTTTTGTTCCAGAAAAAGTCTACTAATGACTTTTTGGCCTTATTTATGAAAAGACTGATGAATGTGGACGAAGCGAAAGAGCTGTGTAAGTGTAAGTGTAGGTCTAAAGTAGGTAGTGTAGGTAAAATGTAGGTCTAGTAGAACTATATACTATATATACGCTCTATACTCTCTGCCTACCCCGTTATGGACTCGGCGTGAGGATCGACATGAGGTTATATTCACAACACCCTATAACTCCTGTTCTTTTTTCTATTTATAGCCAACTAGCTTACTCCCGCGGCTTTGCCTGCGTGGAGTTCGAAAGAGTAGCATATATATTTTCCTGCTAGAATAGAATAGATTTTTTTCAATAAAAAGTATCCTATGTTACTTCTAATAACTCCAAGAACAATGTGTACAAAGTTTCATGATGATCGGTTAAGTAGTTTTTACGTGAAAGCGTAACAAACAAACTTACATTCACATTTATTCAGTAAGGATTGTGTCCCACTGCTGAGCAAAAGCCTCCCTGTCCATCCACTCCCAATAGAGCGCCACCTCCGACCAATTGCTTGGGTGCATGTCCTAGCCATATTTCTGAGATAAACTGTATAGTTCTGCTGAGCAATCCTTACCCAGTGATACCAAAGCCGTTGACCTGCATCTTCTCGTAGAACCATGTCTTCTCAGATTCAGAAAAGCAGGCCCCGATGAACACACCAGTCTTTGTGTCGCGAAGCTCCTTAGGGTTCACACCTGATGGAAGCATAAAATAACCTCTTTACATATAAAAATACTCACTCTGCCTACGCCGTTAGGGGCTTGGGGTGATGATATGTATACATATATTCATATATGTATAATACATAAATCAATGGCTTGTTTGTTAGTCTCGCAAAAAACTTAAGAGTTACATGATTTTGATAATTTTGTTTGTGAATATTTGCATGGATTCCTGTATGGCTTCTTACGCTATTTATTTAAGCTCTTAGTGACACCCGGCGTGTGTTACTAAGCAAAAAATAAAGAAATACATATCATCTATTTTTTTATTCTTTTTGTGATGTAAAACTAGATAACTTTTTGTTCGCGCATAAACGCATTATTGTGGAAGGCAATACAAAGGAGCTTATGTAGGTATATTTCAATAAATGGCCTACAACACAAAGGTTGCGAGTTCGAATCCCGACTGTACCAATAAGTTTTTCTGAACTTACAGTGATTAGTTGCAACACAAGCTGTACGGTGAAGGACAACATCATACAATTCAAAGGCGTATGTATAGTTGAGTAACGGCGATGGACTCGCCATCTGTCACGTTGTCACCTAAAATATATCTCTGGCGGAAAGTGGGGTGTGTGGCTACTCCTCTGCCTCCGTAGGAGTACTGCTTACTACTGAGGATATAGTGTAATATTTAATGCGGGCAAAACCGCGAGACAAAGCTAGTGTGCATGATATCCATAATTATTCCATCGCCTTAAGGATTTCCATTAAGACAGTAAGCGTTCTTTGATATCATTCCGCCCACAATCCTTACTGAATAATTCAACGCGTATAATTCTCTTTTATATGATTATAATAATAATAATATATCCTCACGCCTTCCCACAAGGGTCCCCGAAGGGGTAGGCTGAGGTGTATAGGTAATACCCACCTTTTCCCATGATTATCTGGGCGCATATTAATGTTGGTTGTGTGATGGGTATTAATTAATGTCCACGTTAGAGATATCTGAAAGAACACCAATTGAAAGTAGGAAGGTAGGTAGGTAGGTAGGTAGGTAGGAAGGTAGGTAGGTAGGTAGGTAGGTAGGTAGGTAGGTAGGTAGGTAGGTAGGTAGGTAGGTAGGTAGGTAGGTAGGTAGGTAGGTAGGAACAGCGCTGGCATGCGATGCGATGCGATACGACGCGATGAATACAGCGACCGCCGTTTCTCAAGCACGGCAAATACGTATTTGACGTAAAATTCATTCTTGTGTGGTAAATCACTGTATTTAATAATAATAATAATAATAATATTCTTTATTGTACACACACACATACAAACAAATAGGATGACAAAAGGACAGAGAATAACATGTAATAGGCACAATAGGCGGCCTTATCGCAAAAGCGATATCTTCCAGGCAACCAAGTGAAGAGAGAAAAGAAATAGAGAAAAAAAGGTAGGTGTGATAGTTGAGCGGATGAAATATACATATTTACTATAATATACATATACTAAGCAATCTAAATAAATAAATACGAAACATATACCTATTTTATACACATACAATAACATATACATAAATATACTTACATATGTATAAGTTATAAAGTATAATATTTAAGTTCAAAAAAAAGCTCATTATTCCAAACTATCGGGATCCGAACCTGCAATCATTGCTCGAAAACACTAATTGGTCACTGTTCTGCTGGTGATTTCTTAAACTCGTTCCACCGCAGCTTATTTAAACTAATCATTTGAATATAAAGTGAACAACATCTAAATTCAAAGCGGACGAATGATCTTAGGGCAAAAAGATCTCAGACGGAATATCGACAAGTATAATTGCTTTCAATGCAAAAGTTTAAATGGCTCCGGAGATAACTGGAGGATCAGCAATCGGCCAGGCTTAGGTCGATGTAGCAATCAAATGCCTTAATTAGAGAAATTGTCGTTTGTAGGGTTTTATTAACTCAGCTTGCTCATCGCGACCTCGTCTAGGTATAATTGTCGTGTCCCACAGGGATACAATGTATCCATCTTGTATCCAATCAAGAGGCAGTTATGTTCAATTTAATAGGTTTGGTTATCGTATCGATGTTGGCTGATGAATGTGGATGAAGCGGGAGTCTGTAAGTCTAAAGAGGACTGGTGATTTACTCTCTTTGATGATATGTCTGCGAGAAGACTGTACGAACTTTTGTTACTTAGTTGTAGTGGGTTATAGCTCTAATAAATAATGTAGGTAATATTGGCCGAGTGGTTCGAGCAGTTGCCTGCGACGCAAAGGTCGCAAGTTCGAATCCCGACTGTACCAATGAGTTTTTCTGAACTTAAGTACAGTGATTAGTCACACTACGAGCTTTACGGTGAAGGAAAACATCGAGAGGAAACCTGCATACGTCTGAGAAGCAATTCAAAGGCGTATGTATAGTCGTGCTTGAGTAACGGCGATGGACTCGCCATCTTTCACGTTGGCACCTAATATATCTATGGCGAAAAAGTCACTGGTGGGGGGAAGGCGCGTGATACTATATTATTATTATGTATTATTATATTATTATAAGAGACAGGGTTGGTTTGTTTAAAAGCGCTAATCTCAGTTACAAATAATCCGATTTGAATAATTCCTACTAATATTCCATTTGCGCCTTTGAATTGCTTCTCAGATGTATGCAGGTTTCCTCTCGACGTTTTCCTTTACCGTAAAGCTCGTGGTGTGACTAATGATTCGAAATTGCGATCTTTGTGTCGCAGGCTACTGCTCTAACCCCTCGGCCACCACGGCCGTAATTATATAGATGGCGAAAATTGTACTGTCCTATAGACACAAGCCTTAAGCTTACAATCTATTAATTACATCCCCAGAACAGTTGACAATCGCCGGAGACATCAAGATAGAATCGCCCAGATAGAACTGTCAACCCACTAACGAAGTTGAGAGTCGCTAATCCCTTGAGAAATCCCTACATTACACGTCAAAACCATATCTACAAATTCGACATACTACCTACAAATTTATATATATATATATATATATATATATATATATATTTCTTCTGTACGTGTGTACGTCACTGGACTCCTCATAAACTGCTGGACCGATTTTAATGAAATGTCTTCAGATGGATAGGAGAATGGTTTAGATTTACAATTGGACCCGATATGTGACGATCGCATTTCAGAAAATATAAACCTTTTCACCCGGGCGAAGCTGGGCGGGACAACTAGTAGGTAGGTAAATATATAAAAAGCAAACCGAGAATTAAAGGCGCTCAATACTTTCGCGGTATAATTCGTTCAAATAACCGGTCTAATCTGGTTCCCAGCTCTCAGATGAATGGAATCGGTCACGGTCGCTGGGCTCGTCGACAGTAATTTCCCATCTTTATCTTTGTCTCTGGATCGTTATCTTCCGCTCTCTAATTCAACGATGAAAGTAGAATTGGAAAGAGACTGTTGGTTTCGTGCTTTGAATATGTCCGTTGTGACGTTTAGATTTCATTTTTTTTATCAAAATCGTTTTTTTTTACATTGGCCTAGATAGACACTTATAAAACGTCGACGTGCACCGTTCGGGTTTGTCGTTTCCATGGAGAAGAACCGGCAAGAAACTCCATGGTTGCTCTTTTCAAATCATTAGGTATACAATAACAATATTATTAGGTCACAGCATTAGTACTTAAGTATGGGGGAACAGTATGATGTGGAACATCTCTAGCCGCACGTAAAACCGATTGCTGGCGTGGCGATAAATGCCGTGGCGACCAATGATGTATTATATATAAACTGAGGGTGGCGACGCATCGCCGCGCTATATATGAATACTACTACCGGCGTAATTCTAACCAAGTCATTATTTTATTTTATTTATTAAGGTACACCAATAGTAGGTACATATATTACAAAAAACTAATAATAAACATTGCCACGCAAATCTATATATATATATAGGAGATCCCATTTGTGAACTCACTCATCACGAAATCTCAGGAACTATAAGGCCGATTGACTTGAAATTTGGTAGGAGTATTCCTTACGTGGTGTAGAGGTCACGATTTAAGAAATCACGAAAGAACGTAAGACAACGGATTTTATGAAACACAACCCGCAAGGTGGAACGCTAAAAAAACGTTTTTCATCTATTGCTTCCATAGGTATTAAACTTGGTCAAAATATTATTTTTGGCATGATATTAATTTACAATGTAATATAATAGAAACCTTAGCCACATTATCGCGAGGCCGTGGTCTGCTAGTAGGTCTTATATATGAACCAATTATATGTCTTCAATTATTTTGATCAGCGATTAATATAATTGAGTTGTCACAATTTGAAATATATATCCTCACGCCTTCCCACAAGGGTCCCCGAAGGAGTAGGCAGAGGTGTATAGGTAAAACCCACACACCCACTTTCCGCCAGAGGTATATTAGGTGCCAACGTGACAGATGGCGAGTCCATCGCCGTTACTCAAGCACGACTATACATACGCCTTTGAATTTCTTCTCAGACGTATGCAGGTTTTCCTCTCGATGTTTTCCTTCACCGTAAAGCTCGTGGTGTGACTAATCACTGTACTTAAGTTCAGAAAAACTCATTGGTACAGTCGGGATTCGAACTTGCGACCTTTGCGTCGCAGGCAACTGCCCGAATCACTCGGCCACCACGGCTCTATTCATCTATCAATTTGAAATAAATTTTTGCATTTTATGAAATAAAAAATATAATTTTCTGGATATATTATGCGATAAACACCTAGTTCCTACCGTTATCTGTTCATTTATGCATTTTCATTGTACAAAATAATTTCGATGTTTCACATCAGCCAAGCGTCCCGTGACGGCTCAAATTTTATTTTCACGTGTAAATTCCTTATTATTAACTAATAAATCTATCTCTGTGGCAAATTTCTAATTCCGTTCAGCTTGAGTAACAAACGCCCTCATTACAGCATCATCATCATCGTAACATCACCACGCAGAATCCCTAACGGGGTCATTACAATATTGCTAATTACTATACAGTAGGATAACAAATATTACATCGAAGTAAATAACAAATAGCAAGCCCGGACTTAAGCAAAACCCGGCGCTTAAAATTAATATTTCCCTTCAGCTAAGCACTTGGCCTTTATTTACTGTATATTGGACTTTTTAATACAATTTTCATAACAAATTGTTTAAGCGCGAGATATATTTTATCACACGGGCGAATAATTTTCATTTTCATTTGGAATAATAACTTTATTTAGGTACCGGTACAATTTAGGTACGTACCATAAACATCCTTTGCTTCATTAATGTCTATACCTCAGTTAATTAGTAATGCTATGAAGAGACTCGCAAATCAACTGGCGTGAACGAGGGTTTCATTGTAAAGATGAAGAAAGGCTACGTTGGTTTGGACATATAGAGAGGAGTGAAGAAAGATTGACGAAACATACAAAGCCAGAGTTTTATACCACACCACACGAATGGAAAAACAGCAGGCGGTCCCCCTGATGGTAAGCGGTTACCGCTGCCTATGGTCGCTTGCAACACCAGGGGTATTGCTCGCGCGCTAACCTGTAGGAATCCTTTAACACCATTCTTGAAAACTCCATGCTGTACCCTCAAGGGAAAACCTCATGGAGTGCCTACACGAATATAGAATCGAAGTATGTTTTTTTTATTTGTCTTTATTTTTTCTTTTATTTATTTATTTATTTGTTTCAGGCAACGAGGCCCATAGACATACACATACACTATATAAAATAAAAGGTTTCTGAAGATAAACCACTCCCTTTAAAATGTTATTATTTTGTTATTGTTGCACTTATTTGTTTGAGGGCATCGTTTTTTTTTTATTATGATTTGAGTGAAATATTTCATCTGCAAGTAGCTAGTTTTACAACTGTACTTTAAACCGACTCCCGAAGGACGAACGAAGGATCTCCGAAGGGCTAGGCAGAGGTGTATAGATAGTACCCATACACCCACTTTCCGCCAGAGTTATATTTAGGTGCCAACGTGACAGATGGCGATTCCAAGTTACTCAAGCACGACTATACATACGCCTTTGAATGGCTTTTCAGACGTATGCAGGTTTCCTCTCGATGTTTTCCTACACCGTAAAGCTCGTTGTGTGACTAATCACTGTACGTAAGTTCAGAAAAACTCATTGGTACAGGCGGGATTCGAACTTGCGATCAACGCTCACGGTTTCTCTATTCGACTGTATATATTATTAGTACCTAGCATCAAAATAGAAGGATAACTGCCGGAAATAAGGTGAATGGAGCCATGTCGGCGTTGATGGGCAGTAAAAGTCTGAGCAAGAATGCTCGAGTTGCTGTCCACAACGCGATATTGGTACCTACCTTATTGTATGGCAGCGAATCCTGGGTATGTCAGAGGAAGTATGAAAATAGCTTGAATGCAGTCGAGATGCGATCGCTTCGAAAAATGTGCGGCGTAACGATATTAGATCGAATCCGCAATGAAGAGATTCGCAAATCAACTGGCGTGAATGAGGGCGTGATTGTAAAGATGAAGAAAGGCATGTTACGTTGGTTTGGACACATAGAAAGGATGAGTGAAGAAAGATTGACGAAACAGATATACAAAGCAAAAGTGTGTGCAAGAAGAGCGGAGGAAGGCCACGTTTCAACTACCTGGATCAAATAGATCGTACTCTGAAGGACGGGAACGTTAAGATTACTCGAAACCGACGAGCATGTATGAAGAGACTGATGAATGTGGACGAAGCGAAAGAGGTATGTAAGTCTAGAGAGAACTGGCGCTCTATACTCTCTGCCTACCCCGTTAGGGACTTGGCGTGATGATATGTATATGTATACCTAGCATCGCCATGAGGATATATTCACAATACCCAACAACTTCTAGAAAACTGTACTATTCTGTATGACTTTTGTATATGAAGAGTCTACTGGTATAAAGAAAACCTATCTTGAAAAGAAGTGTCTCTTACCGGCATCGATGACGGCCTCATATGCCTTCTCCAACAGGATTCTGCACATGGGATCCATGGTGTGTGCCTGTTTGTAGTGGACGCCGAAGAATGAGGCATCAAATTTGTTGACGTGGTTGATCTTGCCCGTGCGCTGCGGGATCTCAGGGTGAGCGAGCTTCCACCTACGGCTATCGCCGGAGATAAGGTCCACCTGTACAATGTCAAGGAGCATTGTAATTAATTCTATGCGTCCATTTTAGTGCAACATGTATGGCATTTCCTTTATTGTCGCTAGATGTCGCTGCACGTCAAACTATAACTCGCTATCTCTATAGATATATCTCCTCTTTGCATATTGTAAATATATATTTGTAAAATTGAAATGGGAGAAAGGCTGGAGGCCTTGGTCTCGCTGTTGACTGGTTAAGTAGCAAAAGTTCCCGGAACTCACGCAACGAGAGACATTACAAAAATCATGGCAGGTAGGTGCTAGAACAGCTGTAGACTAAGCTAAAGCTACCGTAGGTTAGTCTTCCGCTGTTATTCTAGCACAATTTACATTACATACATACGCCTATGAATTTCTTCTCAAAGGTTTCCGCTATATGGTTACTTAAGTTAAGCCTTCTTACCTTGTTATTAAGGTTCTCTTGCAAGTGAACGACGGAGTCGGAGTCGGGAAAGTACCCGGAGACGCCTGAAATTAGCACCTCATCTCCGGGCGGCGGGTGCGACAGCCGGTGCCCTGAGGTCAGCCTGTCCTCTGATACTATGGTGGGCGCCATCTGGGGACAAAGAAATACCAACTTAATGATGATACATACATACATATCACGCCTCTTTCCCGTAGGGGTAGGCAGAGACCACTTCTTTCGCTTCGTCCACTTTCATTATTCTCTTCATACATGCTCTTCGGTTTAGGGTACTCTTGACCTGGCCTTTTTTCAAGACGTCCCTAATTTGGTCTAGAAACGTCCGCCTAGGTCTACCCCTTCCAACACTTTCATTCACACTCGCCTTCTACACTTTTTTGATGATGTCACAAGACTTTAAAGAATTAATTTACTTTTAACGACTTAAAAGTAAATTAATTCAAAGGGCTTATAGTTAGGCTAGTTCTCTCTGGACTTACATACCTCTTTCGCTTCGTCCACATTCATCAGTCTCTTTTGAAATTTTATTCTAAACTAGCTGTGCCGCCCAGCTTCGCCTGGGTGAAAAAGTAAAACTTCCTAAAACACGATCGTAGCGCCACCTATCGGGTCCAATTGTGATGTTACCTATCCTATCTTTTAAGTTGGATCAAACTGCACACGGTGTGCAAATTTGATTTAAATCGGTTAAGGAGTCCATTGAGGGCAAACATTGTGACACGAGATTTATATATATTAAGATATAGCATTAGCGAACGCTCTTTACAAAACAATTCGCAATTTAAAATAATGATATACTCGTACTTATTATGGAAACATCGTTATAATGTGTAGGTAGCTGGTATTTATATATAATTATTTATTTTAAATAAATCACTAATGACGTATTGATTGTACAGTCCATTTTATTGATTCCAATTTGACCCCTGCGGATATTGTGAATACGGACAATGCCCGGAAATACACATATTCCAATGGTTCTGTTTAAAAGTCAATTGAATTATTAATTACCAGCTGTCCCGCCAAGCTTCGCCTGGGTGAAAAAGTAAAAAAAAAACACGTTTTTCAACTATTGCTTCCCCTATGGAGGCAATAGTTAAAAACGTGTTAATTTTTTTAAAGTTGAGTTTCATAAAATCCGCCTTCATAGCTGACCTCTACACCGCGTAAGGAATACTCCTACCAAATTTCAAGTCTCTTGATGAGTGTGTTCACAAGTGGGATCTCCTATATAAATATGCTACCTTGAGCCAAGACTACGTTTTTGTGGCGTTTGGAGTCGAAACTCTAGGGCCGTGGGGACCGGATGCTCTTCATTTTTATAGAGATCTCTCGAGGAAACTCTTTGAGGCCTCCCGTGACAAGAGGGCTGGCGAATATTTCGCTCAGCGAATCAGCATTGCCATACAACGTGGCAATGCCGCTAGTCTTCTTGGCACCCTTCCGCGTGACACAGATTTGGGTCATTCATTCTATTTATAATTAGTTTATATGTATTATTACTTTCTCTAAATAAATAACGTTCAATATATCTATCTTCTATATATATAGATAAGAACCGTGGTTACCGATTAGTTCGCGTAGTGGCAGGATTCGAGCTTGAAATCTATGTTGCAAAGACAAAGATTTCGATCTCGAATCCCGACTGTACCAATGAACTTTCTATACAGTGATTAATCACACAACGTGGTTTAGGGGGAAGGAAACGTCGCAACGAAACATGAATACATTTGAGAAGATATTCAAAATCGTAGTAATTCACGATGCAACTATTAAATAATTTACTAAAGAGGCAAATCCCACAGCTGGGCAAAGGACTTACCTTTGAACTTATTTGCTTTAAAACAACTCATTGTTATTCAAATTATATGTTGACTTTTGTTTAATTATACTTCGACCTTTAGTAGTTTGCATTAAAGAATTAACTACGAATTTCGTTTTTAACTTTCCCAAAAAGCCGTGGTGGCCGAGTGGTTCGAGCAGTTGCCTGCGACGCAAAAGGTCGCAAGTTCGAATCCCGACTGTACCAATGAGTTTTTCTAAAACTTAAGTACAGTGATTAGTCACACCACGAGCTTTACGGTGAAGGAAAACATCGAGAGGAAACCTGCATACGTCTGAGAAGAAATTCAAAAGGCGTATGTATAGTCGTGGTTCAGTAACGGCGATGGACTCGCCATCTGTCACGTTGGCACCCTATACACCTCTGCCTACCCCTTCGGGGACCCTTGTGGGAAGGCGTGAGGATATATTATATTATTATAAGTTATAATAATTGTAGGTAAAACATAGTATCCGAGGCTCTAACAGGGTAGGCAAAGAGAGTAGAGCGTCTGTTCTCTATAGACTTACAGACATCCTTCGCTTCATCTATATTCAAAGGAATGAAGTGCGGGTATTCATTTCTTTACGAATTTTTATACAATACTAGCTGTGCCCGCGAATTCGTCGGCGTAGACGGCTTTTTATCTTACGTAAAAAAGTTTTTTTTTTGCATTAAAATGTATCCTATGTTACTTCTAATACCTCCAAAAATATGTGTACATAGTTTCATGATGATCGGTTAAGTAGTTTTGACGTGAAAGCGTAACAAACAAACTTACATTCACATTTATAATATTAGTAAGGATTATAATAATAGCTACGGCCTACGCACATAGATGACAGAAAAGGTATCACACCACCGTCTTGCCGGAAATATATTTGGATGTCAAATATAATGTTGTAGAACTTCACATACGTTTGTAAATTTCTATCGTAACCTATGCTGGTTTCCTCGCGTTGTCTCCTTCAATGTAAAACTCGAGGTGTGACAAAGGTTTAAGGTCGATTATTCGTATTCATATCCTGGATGCCGGTTGTAAAGTATATAATATCTCTCCCATATACTAAATATACATTTGACTATGTTTTTCGCCTAGTTTCTATGGTAAACTTAGCTTTTGGAAGTCAGTTTAAGTTGGATAATCCCAATATTATTTTTATTGTTTAAAACTATGAAAGTGGACGAAGCGAAAGAAGTATGTAAGGATCGTAGCAAGTGGAAAGAAGTGGTCTCTGCCTACCCCTACGGGAAAAAGGCGTGATTATATGTATGTATGTATGTAAAACTATACTGGAGCTCAGAATAACTAAGGAAAAGATTAAAATAAATAGGGCCCCTTCTTAATTATTTGGATAATTCAGTGCTACGTTAAAAACACTGAACTTTCACTAATTCCTTCATTCATTTATTCATTTCAGCTGATTTTAACCCTCTGCTGAGTAAATGTCGCCTCCCTTTACCACAGAGCTGGTCTAAAACTCTTTGAATAATATGACCCACTCCCGCCCAGATCCCTAGCTCGCGAAACCGGCGCCCTGAGCTTAAGTTGGCAATTGAGAAGTGCCTGCTTGAAGGCCTTTCAGTCTCGCCTATGTTCGGTTAAGTAGCAAAAGCACCAAGAACTCAGATGAGAGACACAAAATAATCTATTGTTGCATCTGAATCAATTGTGGTGAATTTCGGTATATAAATAGATGGAATAAAACAAGAAGTTGTAAATACCAATTGTTATTCCTTACTAGCCGAGTGGAGGTCCCTAGCTCGCGAATCAGCAACGCTCGAAGCCGAATTCCGAACCACACAATGGGTGCCCTTGGCTGTGTTAGCCATTTAACACCTGCTCAAGTAAGTAGCAAAGCAAAGGCAAAGGTTCCGGAACTCACGTTACGAGAGACATCAATGAAATCAATAATATATAATATATCCTCACGCCTTCCCACAAGGGTCCCCGAAGGGGTAGGCAGAGGTGTATAGGTAATACCCACACACCCACTTTCCGCCAGAGGTATATAAGGTGCCAACGTGACAGATGGCGAGTCCATCGCCGTTACTCAAGCACGACTATACATACGCCTTTGAATTTATTCTCAGACGTATGCGGGTTTCCTCTCGTTGTTTTCCTTCACCGTAAAGCTCGTGGTG